>BPLQ01001315.1:0-24163 GCA_021605075.1 Caerostris darwini
TTTCACTGCAATCTGTGACAAGTGGCCGGTCTTCCGTCACCATTTTGTCGCACTTCCCATCGCTCATCCCAGATGCCAGAAGTCGCCTCCTTTTCAATTCTCATCGGATGAGTAACCCTGGAAATCAATCACCTCGCTACATCGCTTATGGAAATCTAACATGGACTCATCACTGACGTCCATGAGGCGGGAAAGGCGAAGAGTTTATGCCAGTGAGTGATGCATCACAATCGGTCATTTAGGTTTGGACGTACCTTTGAATATTGAAGGGTTGGGATTTTGATATTATTGTTGGCCAGTAACCAAGCATATATATATATACGCTTCGTTAGCCTGCCCTTTAATGGAAGAATTAAGTAAATCATAAAATAAATAAAATATTGTCACCTGGGTGTTATGCGTCACTCGACGTGTTCTAACTAAACGGCTGAAGGAGAGATTTTTCTGGTAATGCAATATTACTGTAATAAGTGTTACGGAGTAAGTAAGTTTCGCTAAAAAATGCCTTGATAATAGCATTATTAATTAATGCAATATGACTGACTATAGACTGGCCAATAGCCTTGGTAATAACATTTAAGATCAAGCACACTATTTTTCATTTGGAATTTATTTTTGGATTGGATTTAAAAGTATATTTTAAAATATTTAAATTATTGTACATATAATAGTAGTTTTTCAGAAGGAAATGACTAAATTTTGTTCAGAAAGTCAATTTCAATAGAATAAATTGTGTTCATAAAGTAAAATTAAATAGAGTAAATTTTGGCCATTGAGTAAATTTAAATAGAATAAACTTTGTTAATAAAGTAAAATTAAGCAGAGTAAATTCTGTTCATAAAATAAATTCAAATGGCAAAATTTGGGCATAAAGTAAATATAATTTGAGTAAATAGAATTTTAATGAGAGTAAATTGTATTCAAAAAATAAATTTAAATAGATTAAGGTTTGTCCATAAAATGAATTTAAATGAAATAAATTTTGGGCATAAAGTAAATTTAAATGGAATAAATTTCGTCGAATATTATATATATAAAGTTTCAATGTATTCTTTATATATTTGTATGTTTGAGTCATATTTATTTATATATTTTTAATAAATATTTCTCAGGTTCATTTATTATCACTCATTTATTCTATTTATTATCACTCATTTATCGTTTACTACAAATCGTCGGCAGTAGGCTGTATAAGGAGTAAATCTGTTAAGTAAACCTAACTGTGGACTGGCAAATTACTCTCTTACTCTAGCAAATTACAGAATTCTTGCCCTTTTTCTTCTTACCAGAAACGGTCTGACCAACGCAATTTGTGTGATAAGCAGGCAAACAATATCAAGCTGTGAATACATCTTTGTGTTCGTTTCTTTTCTTTTCTTTTTTTAACTTCTGCATATCAGAGTGGTTACAATTTTAAAATTCCGTTTTTAAATTGTAGTTACCAATGGGGAACTTTTATATATAGTACCGCTTTTTTTCAGAATTATAGTGCTTATAAAAATGATCCACACGCTGTAGGGCAAATATATATATATATATTAAAGGACACATGTGCGAAAGTAGAATTTCAACCATAGATCAATTTCCATTGAAAGGTGAACATTGGTTAGCATGATTATAAAACATTGCGGCTTGTGAATGTATTGTTGTAACAAATTCAACGTTACTTAGCGTGTATCACGGTAAAGAAAGTTGCTTCACTTAATTCTTAATATGTTTCAGGGATATCATTATCTGGACGAGCACCTTAGGATCATTTTTAGCGTGAACGAAACGAAAGTGCTTTCTGGCCTGTGTCCATTCCTAGCATGTACATTGTAGCTCTCGAATCGACTTCAATTTTTGTGTTTCAAATTAAGCTTCTTTTTAAATGTGCCGATAACAGAGTCATATATAGTGAAATTTTTTATGATTCGCAAATTGAAGTATATAATTTCTTTTAATGTACTAATCTTTATCAGTTTATAACTATATTGTTTTTATTTAGATGCTAAATATTCATATATTGTTTAGTCAGTAATTCTTCACTATGTCTTGGGTAATTCAATTCTCTTTAACAAAAGCAAATAGCAGTGCAGGCAAAAGGATAACTGAAGAACTTAACATCCAGACTTGAGTCTTCAGAAAACTGAGACGCATTTAATTAAGGCGTACAGTGAAAAGGAGAGCTTAATTCGAGATTAAAGTAAACTTATGAATAGTTCAAAAAGCTTATAATTAATCCTGAAACTGCCTTCTGAAAATAATGGCATGGCAGATTATATTAACCATTTATAAAATATTTCATACTTTCCAAAAAATTCCACGTTTGCATTTAAGACTTTGTGCCTTAATAAACAGGTTACATTTATTATACCAAAATTATAAATACATGTAGATAAAAGTGGATAATTCGGCTGGAGAAGACTGGCGGGTAGTGCTTTGAGTGATGGGTGCTTTGTTTGCTACTCGATTGGTTTGGTACTTAGTTCGATAATACTTGTTTCGATTTACAAACTGAAAGCTATGCTGGGTATGAACTTGATAAATCTATAGCCAAAATTTTCTTCCGTCATTCTTAAGAATGTTAAGAAGAGTGAAAGTCCCAAATGTCCTCACTGAAAATATTCTTTCTAAACTGTGGTAGTGCAAAGTGTGTGTAATTGGCAGACTTTTTAAATGACACACTGGAGAAAGCTGAATCTTCTACATTCAACTAATTGTAAATACCCGATAGTAAAAAAAAGTTCATTTCTCTTTTTTGATAGTAAAATAAAATACAATAAAATAAAATACAATAAAATAAAATACAGTAAAATAAAATACAATAAAGTTGAAATTATTATTTTAATATTCAGAGGAGCGACCTATTTGATAGCTTATTTGATTTCCGAGCTAAGGAGTCTAGGTTCAAAACACGATATGCGAATCCCTGTCAATAACTCTCATGTATATGCCAGAGAGGGACACGATAAATACATAGGCCGAGATATCCTTTCGACAACTTGGAGGTAGACAATAGACGGGTTTGGACCTTTAGATACAATTTTTGGAAGAATTCACTCAAAACAGCTTAAGCAAAATATGTTTTCAGTGTAGAAGATCCCTGTCTCTTATGGCAGCCTGATGACTCATTGGCTAGCGCTCTGGCCGTTGATACCACAGTCTCCAGGTTCGAATCCTGGCGGTGGCAGGGATGTTTGTGAGAGGTTCGGAATCCACGTTAAGCTGTAGGTGCCGGTCTGTTTAGTCCTTGTGTGGACAAGATGACCGTAGAGCGACAAATGAAACCAAAACGAAACCAAACATTCTCTCATGGTACAGCCTGGTTAACACTGAATTTGCTACATCGCGGATAGGCTAGATATTGAGAGAATTATGTTGAGAGATTGACAGATTTATTAAGAGATTTATGCAACAGGCATTTGTAAATAATAAAAAAAGCAAATATTGTTTTCGTTGAATTAAAAATTACATAAAAATTATGTAAACAACATTTGCGTTTTCTGAAAGGAGTTAGAAAGATCTTCTATCAATAATTTAATAGCTTTTTATTTTCAGTTACGTTCTGGAAATCAAATCAAATATCATGTTTCTCATCATAAATAGCTTTTTTAAGATTTTTATTTTTAGATATATAGAAACCTTTTTTTTCTACTTTTGAATGAAAACTATCTACATCTGAGTTATTATTGCATTTACCACATTATTGCATTTGAAGTAAATAGCAAAAAAAAAAAAAATCTGTCAAGCATAAAGCTATTTACTGAGATTCAAAATATCCTTAAATAATAATAATAATAATATATTTTTTTCTTAATAAGTAATTAATTAATTTATAATTAAAAAAATTAACTCTTAAAAACAATATATTTACTGAAAATGTAGGCCTTTATTTCTTTATGAATCTGTAGAAAAGTCAGTAAACTCAGCAAAAATTATCTTCGACATTTCCTTTAATTTTGTAAAGTGCATTAAGTTGGGTAAGTATTTGTTAAAAGTACTATAAATATATAAATCTGAAATATTAAATAAATAACTTAACGCTAACATTTTTTTTTTTTAATTATAAGTTAGTGGAAAGTTTTTGTTTTTTAATTGTATTACTTTATAATTCTACTCTGTATTCAATGCATATAATTACACTGCATTCATATTAAATTAAATTTTAGGAAACATTGTACATCTTAATTTAATTCCTTAAATATAAAATATAAATAATAAAAATGGAATTAAAATTTAATTTTCACTTCATACATTTTTTTTATTTCATAAAAAAATGGTTTTGTGTTCTATTAATTAAATTTCTCTACAAAAATGGAAAGAAATCTTAAAACTTATTAAAAACCCCAGACGTCTTGATAAAGAAAAATTAGACTTTCTTACATAAGGAACATTAAAATTCCAAGATAAAAATTATTTTTCAAACATTTTTACGTTCTACTTTGAAGAAGTATTTTATTTTTGCTATGTAGAATTTATTGTACAAATTCGTTTTTTTTAAATATTTAATTAATAATAAAGAAAATAAAATTAATTTAATTTTCAAATAAGTCAATAATTAAATTTTTAATTAAATATTTTGAAATTAATATTAGAAATTTTTAATAATGTAATAAAATTCATAATTGTTATGATTTTAATTAATTTTTATTATTTTAATTCATATCCTTAATACTAATGATTTTTAAGTAAATTTTACAAATTAAGTTTTTAATTAAATTCTCATTAATTCTCATTATTAATTTAAATTAATTTTAAAAATAATTTTTTTAAATTAATTAAATTTTTTTAATTTTCTTAGACATAATGATAGCATGCTGACCTTCTGAACTAGTGGTTTTGAGTTCTATACCTAATAAGCAAAACCGTACTGAAGTTCCCATATCTAACCAGGAAAGGACACTATAAAACTATATAGAATTCTGCTAAACTCTAGCAGGAAACAAAGAGGATGACGAACATTTATTATGCCAAGCCTGAAGTGGCATTTTTCAAAAATTAAGTGTAGTGTAAGATGCATCCTATTTTTTAAAATAATAATATTTCCCATGTAACGCTGAAACTGCTACTTTTCTAACAGCGATTTCTTCTTAGAAATGCTTTCACAATTCTAAAATATTAACAACAGCGTCATATAATATCTTTGTTGCTTCATGGATAAATAGTTCCACGTGCATGGTGGAAGCCAGCGCCCGATAAAGTAAGTAGCCTGTTTGCGTAGGCGTGAGCTGACTGGAGGGAGAGAGAAATGTAACATCAGACGTGTGCGTTTGGTTTTCGAATAAAAGAGACATGTTTTAAGAGTTCACTAGGGCTATGTGTTTTATTCCTAGACCATAAATCTTTAAAAGTAGATAACTTTAATCCTATAAAAAAATAACAAAAATGTGTTATTTCTTTGGTGTGTTGGCCATTTTTATGCTAAAAGCATTTTTCAATACCGAAACTTATAATAAACAGCATTTTTCCAACCATTGAAATGTATATAAAATTATTTCGTATCAAAATAGTTATGGCAAGGAAAAAATAAATTGATATGTCACTGCATTTCAAAACATTTGAGCTTACCAAATCCTAAAAGATTACGATTTTAAATCATTTGAAGGTATATAAATATTTATATTTTTCGTATACCATTCCCTCTGCAGTTCTATAAACATAAATCCCAAGAATTATGACATCTGTAATGGCAGAATAAAAAGTAAATGCCAATATTTCTAAGATTCCAATCCATTTTTAACCTGGGGCGAGAGAAAAATAATTTGCTGTAAATTACAATGTTTATCTCAACTCGCGACAATTTTATATCCTTGAAAGAAATATTTCGATGGCCGGCGGCATTTATTTTTTTCTTAAAAACAACCCTACTTGTTCTGTAAATAATGGCATTTCTGGGATTAAGTTATATCTCAGAATGTGTGAAAATATCAGTTTCTGTCTTTAAATAATCTTCGTTTTATTGAAAGATTTTCAACTAAAAGCATAAATGTAAATAAATTCACTTTATTTTGTAAAAGAAATAAAATATCACTTTTTATTTTCGAAATAAAATGTTCTTTTTTTGGATTTATATTAAGTATTTTTATTTTTCATTTCCACAAAAGAAATAATAGTAATAAATAACTGATGCATACTGACTTGTGGAACCTTCAACTTATTTATTTAGTAGCTATTAATATTTGTAAATGATGGTTATAATGCAGTTATCAAACTCGAGAATTATTGATTAAATCAAATAAAAAATTTTAAAAATGCATAACATTTTTTAAAAATATTTACTTAAAACATTAATAATTTATAATAAATGAAACCAATAATAGTTCACTTTAAATGAAAATAATTATTCATTATAAATTAATTATTATTATAAATAATAATAATTATAAGAATTGAAAACAATAATAATTCATTATCAATAAAAGAAGCAAGTAATATAAAAAAAAATTTTAATCAATTCCTACTTTTTTTCACTCTATTGCAGAAAATTCTTTATAAGTAATTTTCCTTCTTTTTTTTTAAGTTAGAAAAAATTCTCTCTCTCTCTCTCTTATATACACACTTTCCATCTCTCTCACTAATTTATTCACATGTTTCCTTTTCAACTTTGTTCCCTCCTTGACTCAGACTAGAACCCACAATGAAAAAAGAATCTGAAAAAGAAATTTTTTTCCCGGCGATCTACACGCTTCGCCACTGACGATATTTATTCTTAAATTTGCATCCTTCTAAATATCTTATATAAGGGAAATGTTTTTCTCCCATATAAAACTAAAATCAATTAATTTAAATTTAATGAATGAATTAATGTTTGAAAAAGATGTATTAACATCCAGTGTCATCCACTACAAGCTAAAAAAAAAATGTATTTGAACTTGAGTAGATGAATAAAAAGTATTTTATGAACGATTGAAAATTGAAACATGATGTATAAATATATATAGGGAGAGGGTGAACTAATAGTAGGAATTGAAAAAGAATCGATACGATTACGATAAGAGATCCTTTACCACGATAGATTTGTATATTTCCAAATCGGAAGCTAATGCATATAAACAGCAAAAAAGAAAGACTGTCCTTCTAAACTTGCCAATGCACACACTAACTGGCACTTCCAAAATATAAAGAGCTATCATCTATAAGAGAAATAATCATCATAAAGAGCTATATCAGCTTAAAAGTAAAATTAGATTTATTAATTTAATGTTTGACAGTCGGAGAGAGCCTGATCAAAATCTTATGTGTCTTTACCCGGTACCGTCATGCGAAACGCATAGCCTGGGATGTCTTTCAAGTGAAGAATGTGGCGCTCATAGCAGAATATTCCAGAGCAGCCGTATATTCCATGGCAGAATATACCGATGTGAAAAGGTTGGTGGGTTCTTGTAATATTTAAAGATATCATTAAAATAGTTTTTATTATATGGTATCCGCAATTAATGTAAAGATATATTAAAAATAACTTCACAAACTTTTTTTTTAAGTTTGTAAATCCGATTCGTTTTGATAAATGGACAAACATACAGAATGCTAGTAAATTTGTTGACTAATGATAGTTTTTATTGTACCCATACACATAGAATCCTTCACATTGTACTCTGAAGTTCAGAAAATCATACAATTAAAACGTCAAAATTGAAATTTAAAAAGTGAACGGAAAGTGTAAATAGTTCAACTTTAAAAGTAAAAGCTGAAATTGGACAGTCCGGATTATTTATATCCAAAGCAAATTAACGATCAAATTAAGTCTAAGGTTAAGTCGTTTTACGATTTTCACCTTCGAATGAAGTATGACGCTCTTTCTCGAAGACTCCTGGCGGCTCATTTATTACTTCGCTAAAAACGTTTGACTTATTATTCCAACAGCGATTTTTTTGGAAAGATCATCTACGTAGTCCATAAGCATATCGTACACCAATGGTTTCAAATTTATAGAAAAAAGTTTCGAATTTTTTTTTATTTTAATTATTTTTAATTTCCTGTAGGTATAAACATAAATTGACTAATAAGAAAGAACTTTTAATTCTGTGCAGTTTTTAAATATTTTCTTTTTCATGCCTTTATATTTATTAATGATAATTTATCAAATAATCAATTGGAAATTAAATTAATTTAAAAGTAGTTGTAGAAATATTTCTAAAAGGAAAATGAGATCCAAGTAAATAAAAGGTTCTTTCAACAAAATGTATTCTAATAATTGTTGACACATGTATTGTATTCTATGAATTGTTGGATAGTTGCTATTTATTTAAAAATGATTCATTTTAAAATATCTTAATTTTCTTTATAATTTCAAAGTATGCCAAATAGTATTTTGACAAATTCCTATTTTTGAAACAATTTTCTACTAAATACCAACTCTGCCTTATGAAAAGTAATTTTATTAAGGCAGAGATTCTTCATGACATTAATTATGATACTTTTATATTTTTAAATAAATTATGCTATTCGAAGTTCCTAATGTAAAATGGAATAAATCATAAGCTTTGGAGAAATAATATTTAAATTTATTTAAAAATTTTTGTGTTAGAATTTGAGAAAGGTATACATACTGTTATTTGTAAAAATATTATTATTTTACTTTTTTTTAATTTTAAACAATATATTTGAAGTATATGCATTTCCATCAAAAATTTTAAAATATAATATGTATATCATTAATATTTACAGTAAATTTTCAACAGAGGAACTGTACCTTTTCAAATACAAACATTGTTAATGTTAATACTTAAATAATAACATATATTTTATACATTCATTTTAATATTATGTTACAGTTGAATACAAATTCATATAAGAAATTAATTATTATTTGAATATTTTAAATAAATGTTAGTTTTTAAATGTATAAAGTAATTTAAATTAAAAAAAGAAGCATAAATAAAGATTATTAAAAGTGAAAAATTCCAACTATAATTCCCACCAATTAAAAATTCAATTATTTCTAAAAAATAAAAAAAAAGTTTATTAATGTAATATTTAATTTTTTTAAATTTATATAGGTAATATTAAGAAGTGTAATCTAATAAATATATATAACTTAATTTCAATAGATATACTTTTCATTTCATTTTATTAAATGTAAGAAAAACAATTTTTTTTTTTTATCATGAGCTTTATTTTGGGCATTTTTTTTCCGACTTTATTATTTTGATGCAATTTATTAGAAACATAATGGAGAATTTTCTTAATTTTTTACCTCAAAAATTAAAAGAAAATGAATGAAAACTTTTAAAATATTTTTCATGAAATTTATAAAACTTTTTTTTGAAAAAAAATTTTACAAAATGTTTATATTTTAATTAAGGTTTCAATACGATATGAATTCTGCAAAATTTAGCATAATTTTGTCATTTTGAACGAATTATATAAAATTAGGCATGCGATGTTTTCTCCTATATATTAAATTAAATATTCAGCACAGAAAAACTTTCTAAAATAATCAATATAAACACTTATGCAAAAAAAACAAACTGTTCTTGATTATAAAGAAGAATTTTTTAGAATTTGATTATTTTTATCAAGTAGCAAAAAAAATTAATCACTGAAAATGTTTTGTTTGCATTACAATGAAAGAAAACAGAAAGTTTAAAGAATAAACTTTTGTTCTGTAAAGTAAAAGGAATCCGGTATCTATACTTATTATTCTAAAAAACTTTATTCTTCTTTGTTGTTTTAAAGTTTAATATAATAGATAAAAATATTAAACTGTTCAAAAAAATCAAACTTTAAAAAATCAATTAAAAATAAACATTAAAAATAATTTATTTTTAACTTGTACTTTGCTTTAATTATAACATTGTTATATAATCTATTTTTCTTCCCTAAATTATATGATCTACTATATATGCAAATATTCTTGACAAGTTACTGAATGAAATTTATAAGTAATAATTAAGAATTAAATATTTTGTAGTATTTATGACCAGGCCATAGAAATGAAACATTTTTAATTTAAATAAACACTAAACGCTAAAATATTTAAAATTTTAGAAATAACTGTTTACTTAATTTTGAAATGTAGCTCAATAAATTAACACTTTTTAAATCAAGGCGTTATGCTTGTAAACTGCATAGTTTAACACCATGAACAATATCAGTGTGGATGTGAGGATCAGGTTAGGTTAGCTTAAGTTAAAAAACCAGTGTAATTGGTTGCTGTGTTAAAGTGTCTGAAAACATGCCCAGTGTAGCTGGACCAAAACTCATCGTGTCTATCGTGAGAAGTAGTCTCGTGATAAATCATTAAGTTGGAGAGTCATTTTTGGGGTCTGAAAAATTGGTACTGCCTTCCTCTTCTATTCCAAATAACATGTCTAACTGGATTTGTTCTAAACTATGGTAAAAAATATGGATACATACCCTAAAGTGATAACATACCCTAAAGTTTGTTCCTAAGTAAAGCTGAACCTTCTGTATCTCTCTATACGAACATATGTGTCACATTTAGAAACAAAACATTTCAAATATTGACGGTGAAGTGGACAGTCGAATAATATCATTAAAATATCTGAAAAAAATATTGCTTTTTTTTTCTTATTAAAGATATTTCGTTAATGGATATGTAATTTACAAATAACATGACAAGTTCATGATTACTAAAACCGCAATCTATCTTAATTATTTAATTTCTTAATATCTCCCCGGATTATTTAATTTCTTAGTTTGAGGCTGCTTATTTTTTTGAAAGGGCATAAATGAACTTATCAAAGATAATTAAATGTATTATTAATTATACTTAAATTTATGTAAGAATTATCAATTAAAGCTTGTTAGGTAATTTTCTGTTTTTTGAATTGGCACGCGGAAGAATGAATCATAACATTTATTAACAAATAAAAGCATTTGTAATCTACCTTCCTTTCTGTACACGAATAAAATGAATGTCTTGAACGTAACTGTGTAATTATTAGATCTTTATTCAATTAAGTATTATAACTGTCTAATTCATTTGGCATTTTCTATTAAGAAAGTAAAACTAAAATACAAACAAACATTTCTATTGCGCTCATTTAATTGATCATCACAGAAAACTAAACATGAAACAGGATTTATTAATTACATATGTTTATTTCCTTATAGGCACGTTTTAATTGAATATAATTATTGCTTTTAAAGCATTTGTTCGGAAGAACAAATGCTTTAAAATTGAATTATGAGAATATCCCTTATTTTTATTATATAAAATAATTTGATAATCATCAACCATTATTATGATTTAAACGAATGTTTAGCTCATTAACCAGAGAACTAAAATTGTAGATAATTTTTCCCACTAGAATTGTGTCTATGTAACAGGCTTTTACACTGCTCTCATATTTTGACAATATAATTTTAACGGTAGCATCTGGGAATACCCTAAGCAGGAGAGTTTGAAGGTAAAATATTATGATTAATCAATTACTAGGTGAACGCCTATTACTTCCCTTTTCGGTTTTGGTATTGTTCTTTATTAGTAATATTATTTTCAACTACTCCTATATAGTTTTCGCATATACCTAATGAAATGCATATCCAAGTTGGGAACATAGACGTACATACGGTATATTGGCGTACCCCCTAGAATGCCTTTTTCTCGGTTACTTCGAATTAAATGGAAAATCTTTCCAGCCAAATGATTTATATTGCATTGCCAGGTTTCTAATTCGGATCCCAGCTTTGCCGAAACAGATGGGTAGATTTTTTACATAATTATGTTTAAGTGATATTTTTTTTTATTTATTTTAATACCTTCTACTCTACCATTTTTTTATCGTCATGATTTCATGGTCTGCCTTAAATGCTTTTAATAAAGCTTTTTCAAATATGATCTTGAACATTATATCAATTTTAGAACAAATCCATTGCTTGCCCAGAATATGTATCCTACAATGGATTTCTGCTCGTGTGAATTTGGAATGGAATGAAATTGCAGATTCATTGGATAAGAATGCCAGAAGTCTGGATCAGACTGACATTCCTACTTTCTTTGCAGATGCAAATGCCTTGTCAAAATCTAAACTTATAATTCTTTCTAAGATTAAAACTAAATACCAAATTACGGAACTAAATATTGACAGAAAAACAGCGACTACTCTCACAAGATTTAGATGAAGCATCCCAAAAATATGAACATTTCTGCTGAGGGCGTTAAAAAAACACTAAAAATGTGGCAACTTCCCTCATGTCCAGCTTACTCCTCATCATGCCTTCGATTGCCCAGCTGTTGCATTGTCTGGACTTTCCCTTGGGAGAGCATTTATACTCTGAGCTTGTAATCAGCATAGCCAATATTGTTCGGCAGCACCACGATATTTGATTTGTACCCTTCAGAAGATACGACAACAACAACAGCCCATTTCTAGATAAAATTATCCATTTTATTATCCATTAAAGATAAATCCTGAAATGTATTCCAGGCTTATAAGCCATTCGCTAATTTTCTACAACAAATATCGAAACATCAGATACATAAGACGATCTCTTACTTCGTCCTTGAAACTTCCGATGTCTTTCTTCGCAGAAAGCAAAAACAAATCCAATAAAAGTCAATAATACAAATCCTTTCATAATATGTTTAACGATGGTTTTATTGATAAACTTATGGTATAAATTGATTTTATTTAATTTGATGATTGATGATTTTATGGAAGAATTTTTTTTTTTGATAAATTGATTTAAGCAATTTAATTGTTCATGGAAAAAATATTAGTTTTTTATATTTAAATAAATTTTATAAAAAATTATCACTGATTTAAAAAAAAATATTTGTTTTAGAATTTATGTATTTCTCACATAAGAGAATCGTTTTTTTATAAATTTCCTTTATCCATTTTTGTTTTCTAATTCATTTCTTAACATTATGAAATATAATTTCAATAAACCACTAAGGTTAAAATAAAGAGAAAATTTTAAATAATTTTGAATTATTGAGTAAGTTACGCAATTTAGAAACTTACCAAACACAAAATCTAGTAAACTAAGATCTATATACACTTCAAAACCCTATTCTGTTCTGTTGAGTAATTATTACTTTTTTTGAGTGTAACACATAAAAAAACGTTTACCTTAATAAAATAGAAAACATTTCACCTATTATTTACCTTTTATAAGATGGAAGATAATCTAAAATTTTAATAAAATCGCTGAAATTCCTATATTGAAAAATAAATCCTGAAATGTATTCCAGGCTTATAAGCCATTCGGTGATTTTCTACAACAAATATCGAAACATCAGAAACATAAGACGATCTCTTGCTTCGTCCTTCAAACTTCCGATGTCTTTCTTCGCAGAAGGCAAATTTGCAGCTTTTTTCTGAGAAAAGTAGAACGAGAAAATTCCTCTTTCAATATTTACGAGATAACTTTTTGTTTGAACAGACAAAAGCAAGAGAAATGGATTTTGCTCTAAAAAGAAATGGAAGATATATTTGATAACAATGTAACATTATCAGAAAAACATATATTAAATTATCCAAAAGAACAGTTTTACCTAAAATTATTTTTACACGAAAATTTTTAAAGACTAATTAGAGAGCAATGAAATATTTCTAAAACATATTAATATTTTTTAATTTTTTAAGGAAAGAATAGTGATTTTTGAAGGAACTTTCCTTTATGTAAAAGTAAATATAATTTGAAACTGCAATCCGTGACTTATGTGTAAATGAATGTAAACTGCAAAGAAAATGTATTTTATTTGCCGAAATGATGTTTTCAAGCAACATGAATTACTAACAGATATGGCCCGAAATGCATATAAATTATTTTAATTTTCTGTAAACTAATATTCTTTAAATTAAATAAATAAGGTGAAAAATATCATTGTAATAGCAAACTGTTATTATCATAAAGAATTGCTTGCATGTACTGTAGCATCATGGAAAATAAAGCTAACAAAAGCGAAATATCAAAATGGCGCTTGATAGGAAGTATTAGTCTGCATAATAATATATATATAGAGAGAGAATATGTGTGCATAAATGATGAATAAAATTGCAAAGAATTTAAAGAATTTTTTATCATTTTTAAATTTCCTGTTAACAATGCTAAATAAAAAACCTTTAAGCTGTACAGATTTTACTGTTTCGGGAGTACAAACAATATGATAGACGAATATCTTGCTTTATATATTTAAAGATGATGGGAAATTTTTCCAACTTATTTTTTTAAAACACTTAAGATTAATTTCTCGCAAAATACTGGTATATGATGCCTGGGCTAAAATATTCAAAAGTAACCATTTTTGCAAAGATCACAGATTAATTATGAAATTTACGCACCGACAATAGGGCATTGATCTATTTATCCACCAAAGTCGTTCATGCGCATTGGTGACAGCTATTTTGGGAGGCTTTCCTTAGCACCACAGCTTAGAATTCCCTGTTGAGATGCTAAACCAAGAAGATAGGAATTACCTTTCGCAGGTGTTGTTCAGTTATGAATCTACCTTCCATGTTAGCAAAATAAGTAGGATGCATGAACTAGGTGTTTGGGGTAATGAGAACAACCACTCATTTTTCAGAAAGGATAACATTACACAGAAAAGTCAAACGCCTCATAATAATATTTAGGTTCCAGTTCAAGCTTTTTAAAATAAAGTAATGCATTTAATAAATATTATATATTTTAATTAGTCAACATGGAACAGTTCTTTACATAAATAAAAAGTAAGGAACAAGTAAAAATTGATTATCATCATTTTATATTGACTTTTCGGCTACTGATTTTGAAAACCGATCTTGTTCATTTAATAGTTTGTTAAATAACTAACTCTTTGGATTGCAGTAAACCATATAAATAAAAAATGTTGTAGTTAAAAATATATTTTGTACTTTAAAAGAAGCTATCCTCAAAATAAAAAAAAAATTCTGAGTGACTGCCATAGAAAATCGAGGAAAAATTCAGATTGTAATTTTTTATATAAAAATAAAAGATGGAATGGATACTGATTGTCTACTTTTATTCAAAAATGTTTTATAATCTTTTTCTTTACATTTTTATAGACGTTCTCAGTGAATTTATTTTCAATACTTTTATAGATTTAAATTAAAAGAAATGATGGAAATTGAAAAAAGGAATAGTAATTGTTAAAATGTAAATTTCAATTATCTAACTCTTCTAGATCTGTTAAGTCAATTTGATTTAAATTTAAGTTCGGTACCACAGGTATCGGGTTCAAATCCCGGCTTTGCCCATGGGTGTTGTAGTGGTTCGGAATCCACTTTAAGCTGTAGGTCCCGGTCCTAACAGGATCGTAGAGCGCTGCAGGGGCATTGTTACTCCTCGTCCGTGGCTTACCATCAAGTGACACGCGCCCCCCGGGTAATGCAAAGTGAGTAACATCGGTGCAGCCCTTATGGCGAAAGATCGCGGTCTATTTGCCAGCTGCATTAGAAGGAAAAAAAATTAAAATTTAAGGTACATATATGCAATAATTTGTTCATTACTGGCCCAAGTTCCATTTGTTCATTACTCCAAGTGTTTAAAATCAAAAATTTTTACAAGGTTATTTGTTGCACTTTATTAAATGTTCAAATGGTAAAGAGCTGGTTGATTATTTATTAAGGAACGCTTTCGAATCAAGCTTATATTGCTTTCATCGTAAATGACTTAACAAAGTTATTTAATTTAATAAATATTTCCGACTTAATAAATTTTCTTTTTTACATTGTTTCTAGAGTGTAAAATATGATATCCTTTTAAATTATTTGTATCTTAAGTTGTTGTTTTTTTTCGTGTTTTCTAAGCAATTAAATATTTGCTTATTTATGTTTAAAATTGGAAAATAGCGTATATAGTATAGTATAGTAAAAATAGCTTATAGTATCAGTAATTAACAATCTGATTAAATAGTATAAATAATAAATTACATATTGAATCTGAGCTAATACGTAGTGTAAGAAAATTTTAATAATATCGTTTTTTTCTATGTTATGTAATAATGTTTTTATTCATTCCTTATGACATAAATGAAACCTGATAAGTAAAGTGTTTTATGTTTCCTAATGCAATTGACCTAAATAAATTTCCTTATATGCATCTGAACTAATTTAATGTTTTCTTAATAAGAAAACTTACGTGTATAAAAGAACAAATATAAATTGATTCAAAATTAGTTGGGTCCCATTAAATAGTAAATACATTTGATTTTCAATTTAAGTATAGAAAAAGGAAAACATTTAAACCAAGGGGCTTTATTGTTTTTTGAGAATCTCTAATAAATGGTTTGTTTACAAAGAAAAGAGAAGAGTATTGTGCACCAGTAGGTATTAGAAGTGATCTGTATCAGTAACGATACAGAATCCTTTCCTGACCCACTTTGGAATCTGTCAAAACTCTTGATTTATTACCTCTGGTAGATTTCGTTTCCTAAATTCCATTTATATCAGTATAAATCCTTTTCTTTTCTATAGATCTCTTCCAGGTTGTGCGGATCAAATTGAATTTTTTTTTTGCATCGATTGTTTCCATCAAAAAGTTTTTAACGACATATACTTCAAAAGTTCATATTAGAATAACATTTAGAACAGTACTACTTTTTTTTCTAAGTCTGAAGTGTCCATAATAATGCTTTGCAAAGTTAGTTAATGCTTTGATAGTAATGCCACTAAGTTTTCAAAAATATGTAAACAAAACGAGGCATTTATTGAAAGTTTCTTTATACTCATAATTACACTATTTCTTTTTAATTTAGATTAAGAAAGGTAATAAGGAAACTTGATGTACTATAAGATATTTTTTGTGAGAAAAGTAAATCTGGGCTTACAAAAAATATCAACTGCCATCTTCTCTCTGAATGATATAAAAATAGTCCTGTATGTGATGTCAAAACAAACTTGTACATCCTATCAGAATAGACTTGCATGTCACCACAGAATAAACTCGTATATGATATCAACTTCTATATATCTTCTTCTACTTCTTGATCTACACATGACATCAGAAAAAATTCACCATTTAAACTAGTAATAATATGCAAATTCAAGCAATAAATTGAAAACAGCAATAATGAGGTACATATCATAACGAAATATTAAAGCAGTAAAACCTTCCTCAATGATTCAAATTAAACAAATCATTAATAAAATCTCATTTTTAACAATTTTTTTCCAGTTATTAGGTGCGACACAAATCAAATTAAACCAATGAGAATATTCATGAGTTGTAGACTCTTATTTCTTCATTACGCAGACTTTCAGAGGTCAACTAAGGTAGCAATGTTAGGCTCGAATCCTCAATCTCCAGCGCTGCAGGTATTACTTTAAGAGATAAGATTTTTTGGTAATTGTGATAGTATATTGTAACACGTCCTTTTTTTCTGATATTGATAATAAAAGAAAGGAAGGACAGTAAAAATAGGAAATTCATACTTTTCATTTTAAGAAATATAAACACATAGCAGTCTGTTGAAAATATATCTGGGTTTTCAATTTTGGAAGGTTTTGGTTTGAAACTCGAGGTAGGAAGCCAAAGTGTACCTTTATTTATGTCAAGGAAGGTCACGATAAATCTATAATTTGGAAATTTCTTTCATTAGGCTTAAATATGGCGAGAAGAAGAGGAGAATCTCCGGATGCAATCTGTTCCCGTAGGACATTGAAACTGCTATGCTTGCAGTACCAGTTTGGAATAACATGAATTAAATGTACCTGTAATTTCAAACAACAACAGTATAAAAAGCATAATTTTAAAAAGGCATGCATTGCAAATGAAAAGTGTTATTTTCTGTTTCAATTTCTAAAAAATAATTTATTCCGTTTAGCATTAGAAGTTTTTTTTTGAATAAAAAATGCAAAAGAACATTTTATTTTGCATTTTGTAGTTGCTTTATGCATATCGAATCAGAAATGATCTAAATGTCAAATCATTGCTCGCTTATTGTAATTACTTGTATTTTCATATTTGAAGAAAATGTTTTATATCTTTTCAAAACTGTGGAAGCAAGAATTCAACTCCAGTCATTTAAATTGAGGCTATGACAGTTTTTCACTTTTAAACGAATCTCAGAGAACTTCTTTAGAAATAATTTTCCACTATTAAATGCAATAGAAATAGTTTGAAATAAGTGTCTTGCTATTTGGACACTTGTCACAAAACGTTTAAAATATAATAAGTTTTTTCCACAAAAGGCTATTTGAAAATACATCCAATTTGGCTATAAATATTTTTTAACCTGCTGCATTGTAAAATGATTCGAAATGAGGGATTTATTCAAAAATTTTCTTTTATTAGAGTGTGGATATTTTTCTTGTAAACTTCATCAGATGAAATTAAATTTTGAACAAATAAAAAAAATATTCATTTAAATTGAAAATAGAATGCCAGAATTTTTAGATATGTTTTCGTGCTATTTATTCCCTATTGCTGCTTTTAATACTTTTTTTCAGAAAAGAGCATTTCTTACTGAAATAGCCATAACACCAACTTTACATATACTTTAAAAATATGTTCTATTGATTAAAGTATTTTTCCGTAATGCCTGTTATACAAATATTCCATTTATAAATTTATTTTTACATTTAATGCTTAAATCACGAACAAAATGATGTAATTTATATTTGTACCACATACAAATCTTAAGTTGAAAAACTAAAGTATCATTTTTATGTTGGTAATTGCAACGATTTAAATTTAATTTTGTAGTGTGCAAGTTGGTCAACTAAAATGTATCTGGGTATGGTTGGGTTGAGATACTTGAGACACAGGTTGGAGAACTCAGACAGATAGTTATACACAGTCCAGTCACAATAATGTGATCACCTGTCAAAAGCCAGAATATACACTCTTGTATATTCTGGCTTTAAGTGGAGTGTGGAATGTGGTATTAAGTGGTGTTTAAGGGGTATTAAGTAGAATTCTTTATATACACTCCACTGCAATGGGCTGCCACCTGCCTTTTGTGATTGGTTATTTCACATTGACGTCGAAAGTAGGTGGTGGTCACATTAATGGGACTGGACTATGTAGATTCGTGGAAGGACTCCATTTTAAAGCCGAAACTCGGATGCGTGCAGGATGCGCAAAATATGCTTCCTCTACAGGTAAGAGTTTTTAGGCCAACTAATACGCAGAGGTGTGCTAAATATATTTCCTCTATGGATGACAGACTATCAACTGAACGTTTCTTAGTGAGAACGCAGGTTACGTCATAATTCCCCTCGTGGGAGATTCTTGAGGAACTTCTGACCATTTCTCCTGACCACTTGCCAGTGTGTAGGAGAAAGCACGGTTACAATTTAAGAATTAAGAATCTAATTAATCCTTATACGTATACTATTTTAAAATGAAAAAAAATTATAAACTAAAATTATTAAAAAATTCTAAATTAATACCATTTCGTAGAAAAAGCTATTATATTCGAGATATCAACGATCTTTTTTTGTTGAAATTCAAATATTTGTAAAATGAATTACTTAGCATAAATGTTGGTAAAAAATTGTTAAATGAAATAATCACAATAATCATTCATAACGGAGTAGAAGAGATTTTATAATAATAAGTAATATTTTTTTAATTCCAGGCTGTTATCTTAAAGTTATGCACTCATATTGTAACATATAAACCAAACTAAACTAACATAAATAATAATAATAATAAACCACAGGAAAATATAACACAAAAATTTTGTAACATCTAAAGAAAATAAAATACAGAACTTTGCTATAATGTACAAAAAATGCAACTATACAGTTATTCATTAAGCGTATTGGCATGAATTCCCAAATTCAATAATAAAAAAAAAGAGTGTAGGATTATGTTTTTACTAACAACACAAAAAAAAAAAAAAGTGGTTTAATAGTAATCAATACTTCATAAAAATGTGGTAAACTTTTCATTTTAATCTCACTTTTTCCTCAGATTCTTTTTTCAAACGATAAATAAAGAATCTTACTTTTACTTTGTAGATCAATATCCCTATTTCGAGCACTGATTATATTGACAAGATTTCGCAAATTCGATAAAAAACCAAAAATGTAGAGTTATGAATCTACTAACAACATAAGCAAAACAAGACGGTGTTTTAATGGTATTCGATATTTTACGAAAAATTTGGAAACCATTTTTTTGGCAACATTTGGAAATTTGAAAACGTGAAGAATTTTTCATTTTAATCTCTCTCTTTCTTTCTTTGATATTTTTTCCAAAATAAAAAATCTTACCTTTATTTTATAGAGCAAAATATGCTTATTTCGAGCACTGGTTTTTCAGTGAATTTCATTACAAAAGATTAAATCCGTCAAAGCATTTAAAAGCATAATTCGCCGAAAACCACTATTAAGCACTCTTTAAATACATAGAACGCATCGTTACTCTTTAATGCTTCTCCTCATCCACAACTCTTTCGCTCCAGGCAATTTTTCAGATCGATCCGTGGCCCAAGTCCCGGTTCATGACCATAACTTGAACCATTTAGGAAGACATCATTCTCCTTCAACTTGTTGCTGAATCTTTCACGGCTACTTCTCGCGTCTAATGACAAAAGCTCAAACTTGTTTTTTTCACCACGGTCCTGAAACAAAAGTAGGACTTGAGTGAGATACCTGACCATAATGGATACGAGTTGGATGCGCGGGAATTATTAATTATCCTCCACTTCACAGCTGGGGAAGAACAATAAATTGAAATTTTGGAACTTTTGAGAGGACACTTTAGCGGAAGGGTCGTTATTGATGGGGATGCTATTATCTGCTGAGTTCAGATTCTGCTGTTAGAAAACCAAAAGAATTGCACTCTTCATATACCATGGATGTTTAGAGAAATGAATTTGGAAACCAAGCCATTCGTAATTTCAATGACATAAATATAGCAGATACAACTTTGGCGAGAGCATTATGGAGAGTAAGTAAGGTTCATAAGTGTCAAATAATAAACATGGTTCAAACTTAATAATAATAAGCAGGGTTCATACTTATTTTCAGACATGTAAACATGATTCATACTTATTAGACATAATAAGCTACTCAATTTGTAACGTAATCAGCAATCGTGCAGGAAGATACAGGTTCTAATCCAGTGGTGGCGTTCTTTGCAGTCACTAATGTCAAAAAGCAGAAGACTCATTGATGATTGAAACAATCAATTAAAATGCTTCATTATCCCTCATAACTAGGCAGTCTGTTGCTAATTATTTGGTGTTTAACCAAAACGACTCTCAAAACGAAGGAAAAGGATAAGAAAGCAAGCAATCCGAATTTTCCAATTTACGGATTTGTCATGGCTATTCACGGTATTATTCGCCAGGTTTCGAACGAATTTTCTTGGTTTGGAAGTTCCATCTTCTGTCCACCATGCTGATCTAATCCTATGATGTATCCAATTCTTGGCCCAGTGGTAACTAGGTTCTCATCTGTTAGTGGCATTTTTTTCAGTCTCTATTGTTAAAAACCAGGATGATGGGTATGATTACCAGCAGATGACTGAAGCATTTTTCCAACGAGAAGAGTTGTTCGTTCACAGGAAAGAGGAATGCATATTCTTTAACAAGTGCATAATAACAGCCTATCACTCAAATCTGACAGCAGATAAGCAGTGTTATGGATATTTATATTCGTGCAATTAGTGTACTAATTACAAAAACCTGCCACTCAAATCTGAAAGCAGATAATCAGTGTCATGGATAATGACTTCATGAAATTAGCGATTGCGTGTGCGACATTCACAGGTCGAAACAATTACAGATGGAATATGGTCTACGCCATGAACTGTTGCATCGCGATTGGTGATAGACTATGGGCTGACGAAGTGTCGAACTCCAGTGAGAAGTGAGACAAGCTGATTCCCTAACTCTTGACATATTTTCCTACAGGAGGGAAGAATGTTTTGCGACGAGTTTTCCCTTTTTCTGAAATTGGCTGAACTGGACAGAGATTACGTCTGTTTAAAAACTGAGCCCATCGGGGTTTCCTGAATCATATCGTGTGATAATTAAATTCTGCAGCAGACCGTGGGCATTAGATTTGTCGTAGATTCGAGGACTCTGAAAATCTCCTTCCTTGGATTGAACTGCACTTGTAAATCAAATTGATATGCTAAATTTTCCTTGCATTGTAAATAGAGTTTTCTATATATAAATAAGGCTTGTAAATAAAATTTAAAGTGTTCCCATGAACATGAAAGTAGCCCTCTTTTTGAACTCATTATAGGTCTAGTATATGACAAGATGTTATATGGTCATTGCAAAAACGCATTTAAAGCATATAGTAACAATAATAAGTGTCTGGTGAAAGTTTTCACAGATTTTGTTTCACATGATACACTAATGTGAGACAATTAACATTAAAAGTCTTTCCGGAAGACGATGTCCTTGACTTATTTGTTGCATAGTAAGTGGAAAACGAAGATACCTGATGCTCAACAAAAAAAAAATACATCCCTTCATTATCAATTTATACAAGTTCCTTTTCCATAAGTCATCCTTTTCTTTACCAAATTAGAAGACTAATACGATTTGGAAGAATTCCTTTTGTTTGATCTTGATCGACGATTTTAAAAAATGGTTCAATTTAAATGTTTAAAAATAATGACTTAATAAAAGCGACTTTTAATTTCCCCGTCTAGATCCTTCAGTCTTTATTTTTAAGCTTTCTTAATCTTTTGATTGTTCTAAGGCAAAAAATTAATTAAGATAACCATCCAATTATGAAAGATTCCTGACTTAAGGCGCATACTTTTCGAAAAGAATGCTGAAAAAATATTGAACTTTTTTTTTTTTTTTTTTGGAAATTCTGAAAACGGTTTTAATCAGCAATGCAGTGAACTGGAATAGACTTACTTGGGAAAATATTAAAATCGTGATACTCCACATTTGCGGAAATTTCGAAAGAAAATATTTATTTATTTGACGTTTTAACAATATCTATTCATCATGCAAAATCTCTTATTTAATACCATCGTGTTTAAGGAATTCATTAATCATAAACTGCATAATTGTGTGACATCACAATTTAAATTTTCAGAGAGTATGCAATTTTTAAAACATGCCCCGAGTTTATGCCAATTATAAATTTGCCGGCAAGCTTTAGAAATACCGGAACAAACAAAATGATGTAACATAACACTTAATTAATTGTTAATTAATAACACATGTCAACAAAAATATATCTATATTTTTTCTTAATTTAGGTGTTTATTTGTGAGCTCATTTTAAATATTCAATAATTTTTCCCATCTTTTCTCTCAGTGTTTTTGCAAACTCTATTCATTTATGGCTTTTCAAGCTAACATCTAATTGCAGTCAAGGGAAAAGTGTATTTATAACGAAAGTAAAGTCGTGCTTGAAATTCATTTTTTTTTTCAATATTATAATTATAAAACGGGGTATTATTTGTAGTAATCCATATATTTGTATTTTTTTAGCCCATTCTCGATAAAAATTCGAATGTGTTACTTTCTCCATTCTTCTAATTCGCATACGGTCTTCTAATTTATTATCAAATATAAGTCATTCCCATTAATTAAATAAAAAAAAATAAAAATTATTATCATATACTAATATTTAATTTCAACTCTGCCAAAAAGAAAAAAAAAATATTTATCTATATATATTTATAAAACATCTATATGTTGATATAAAAATATCTATACACTGAAGTGACAAAAGTCATGGGATACCTCTTAATATCGTGTCGGCCCTCCTTTCGCCCGGCGAAGTGCAGCAACTCGACGTGGCATGGACTCAACAAGTCGTTGGAAGTCTTCTGCAGGAATATTGAGCCATGCTGTCTCGATACACGTCCATAATTGTGAAAGCGTTGATGGTGCAGGATTTTGGGCACGAACAGACCTCTCGATGATGTCCCATAAATGCTCGATGGGATTCATGTCGGGTGATCTAGGTGGCCAGATCATTCGTTGGAATTGTCCAGAATGTTCTTCAAACCAATCGCGAACAGTTGTGGCCCGGTGACATGGCGCATTGTCATCCATAAAAATCCCATCGTTGTTTGGGTACATGAAGTCCATGAATGGCTGCAAGTGATCTCCAAGTAGCTGAACATAAGCATTTCCAGTCAATGTTCGGTCCAGTCGCACCAGAGGACCAAGTCCATGCCATGAAAAAACAGCCCACACCATTACGGAGCCACCACCAGCTTGAACAGTGCCTTACTGACAGTTTGGGTCCATGGCTTCGTGGGGTCTGCGCCACACTCGAACCCTACCATCAGCTCTTACCAACTGAAATCGTGACTCATCGGACCAGGCC
>BPLQ01001315.1:24563-40383 GCA_021605075.1 Caerostris darwini
GTACCTGGCGCTCTCCATATGAAAGTCCGGCGAGAATCAGACTGCAAACTAAACCTGGACTCGTCGGAAAACATCCCACCAGACCACTGTTGCGGTGTCCACAATGCATGCTCTCTACTCCAGGTTATTCGCAGGCGACAGTGAGTTGCGGTAAGTGGAACACATCTGACAGGCCTACGAGCATATAAACCAATGTCCCCTAAGCGTCTGTAGACGGTCTGCCTTGAAACTGTCGTACCGGTAGCTGAACACAGCTGGCGAGACAGGTCTGATGCTGTGCTCCGTCTGTTTCTTTCAGCAATAACTGCTAAATACCGGTCCTCATTCGGCGTTGTAACTCGGGGGCGACCTGTGCTGTAACATCTACTCACATTACCATCATCTTGGAATCGTTGCCAAAGCCTGGAGATGACACTCTGGGCAATTCCAAGTTCCTCGGATACTTCCAGCTGGGTACGTTCACATTCCAGTCGTCTGATAATTCTACCACGTACAAAATCATCCAAATGCTTCCTTTGTACCATAACTCTGCGTTTATTGCACTGAAAGGCTTTTAAAGCTCTTGTGAACATTTTACTTCTTTGCCACCATTCCTTATATACCCCTCTCTTACACCCTTGTCATTGTAACGTACTATCCGCGCCGTCTGGTGGTTTCCTGTAATTTGCATACTCTTCTTCAAGATGTGTGTGATAATTCTACAGGTGAAATTTTTATTTTAGAGTTCAGTTTCTGTGTGATTCTGAATTATCCTTAATTTATGGACATGAGTGTACAATAAAACATGTGATGTTACATTCATTTTTTCTAAATTTTATTTATGATCTGATTTTTCTTTGCAAATTAAATGTCTTTCACACTATCCAGCTTCCAAAATTGCACTGATAGTTTTTGTAGCCATCCTATTTTGTCTCAGTGACAGTACAACCATCATGCAAAAATCTGCCATCCTGGGATTTTCAACTTCCACTAGCACAAACACCAATTTCTTTTTTTCCCATTTTCGTCTCCTTCCACCAAAGAGTTTCAACCAGTTGCCGCCCAATTCATAAACGAGCCTTTCGTATAATTTCTGACCCATTCATCAAAACTCCGAGTATCCTTCGTCGCTACTTTTTCACTGCAATCTGTGACAAGTTGCCGGTCTTCCATCCCCATTCTGACGCACTTCCCATCGCTCATCCGAGATGCCAGAAGTCGTCTCCTTTTCAATTCTCGTCGGATGGGTTACCCCAGAAATCAATCACCTCTCTACATTGCTTATGGAAATCTAACATGGGCTAATCACTGACGTCCATGAGGCGGAAAAAGCGAAGAGTTTATGCCGGTGTGTGATGCATCACAATCGGTCATTTAGGTTTGGACGTACCTTTGAATACTGAAGGGTTGGGATTTTGATATTATTGATGGCCAGGAACATACCATATATATGTGTGTGTTTCATTAGTTTTCCCTTCAATGGAAGAATTAAGTGAATCCTAAAATAAATAAAATATTGTCACCTGGATGTTATACGTCACTCAATTATACTGCTGAAGGAGAAATTTTTCTGGTAATACAATATTACTGTAATAAGTGTTACGGAGTAAGGAAGTTACTCTGTCTTGGGTAATTCAATTCTCTTTAACAAAAGCAAATAACAGCGCAGGCAAACGGATAACTAAAGAACTTAACATCCAGACTTCAGTCTTCAGAAAACTGAGACGCATTTAATTAAGGCGTACTGTGAAAAGGAGAGCTTAATTCGAGATTAAAGTAAACATATGAATGGTTGAAAAGCTTATAACTAATCCAGAAACTGCCTTCTGAAAACAATGGCATACAGATTATATTAACCATTTATAAAATATCTTGCACTTTCCAAAAACTTCCCCGTTTGCATTTAAGACTTTGTGCCTTAATAAACAGGTTACATATTTATACCAAAAATATTCATACTTGCAGATATAAGTTGATAATTTGGCTGGAGAAGACTGGTAGATAGTGCTTTGAGTGGTGGGTGCTTGGTTTGATACTCGACTGAGTTGGTACTTCGATTTACAAACTGAAAGCTATGCTGGGTATAAACATGATAAATCTGGGGCCAAAATGTTCTTCCATCAGTCTTAAAAATGTTAAGTAGAGATAAACTCCCAAATGCATCCATTGAAAATATTCTTTTTAAACTGTTGTAGTATAAGGTGCGTGCAAGTGGTGGACTTTTTATGGGGCACACTGGAGAATGCTGAATCATCTACATTCAATTAACCATAAAGTGTAAATGCGGGATAGTAAAAAAAAAATGTTTTTCTTTAACTTTTTTTGATAATCAAGTAATAACTAAATAAAATACAATAAAATTGAATTTTTTCTTTTAACATTCAGAGGCGCAACCTATTTGCTAGTTCAATTTATTTTCTAACTAAAGAGTCTAGGTTCAAAACACGACATGGAAATTCATATCAATAACTTTCGTATCTATGCCAGGGATGGTCACGATAAATACATAGGCCAGAATGTTCTTTCGACAACTTAGAGATAGACGATAGGAGGGTTTGGACCTCTAGATGCATCTTTTGGGAACGTTTGCTCAAAACAGCTCATACAAAATATGTGTGCAATGTAGAAGATCCCCGTCTCCCATGGTACGACCTGGTTAACTCTGAATTTGCTACATCCTGGATATTTTAATGGCTGAATAACGCATGTCACAAGCATTTGTAAACAATGTTAGAAATTCTGAAATATTAGAAAGTGGAATTCTTGTTTTTTTTATATAAATAATAACATTTAATAACATTAAAAAAAAACACAATACTGTTTTCTTGGAAACATATTATTTACAGCAAAAAAATAAATAAATAACAAAAAACTGACGGCAAACAGTAAAGTCAAAATCAATTTAGTTATGATGTCATGGAAATTTATGTTGTGAATTTAAAACAATTTTTGGTATTTCTGGATGAAAACTACCCACATATGAATTAGATTTGTTGCATTTAAAGTAAACAGAAAAATTCCCACAAAACATGACTGAAACATTGCTGAACTTTTTTAAATAATAACATTTTGATGAAAACGAGAAAAAAACTCATGAATATAACTGTCTTGGTTATGAAAAGTTTTCCAACTTATTTCAAATCCTAAATAGGCTTAATAGAAATAAAAAAAATATGATTATAAATTGGAATTCCATTAAATAAATCCACTGTAAATAGTAAAATTACATGACGTGTTATCAATTTAGTTAGTACCAAGTTACAGTTGAGTTCCTTTTGTAATCAATTTAGATTTTTTTAGATAACCATAATTTGTTATCAGGTTAATTTTTTTGTGAATAAATATAATTTTGATGTAAATAAGGTTATTTCAGTTAACATTAATAGTTAATTTACTTTATTATCCTTTATGTTACTTTTTAATTTACAATTATCAATTAGATTACTTTGTGAACATATTCAAAATTCTCTTTATTACCTTATTTAAGGTGAAAAGAGAATTTAGAACATGCTCTTAAAAAAAGTAATAATCATTTTCATAAATAATCTCTTTTACCCGTATCACTCCAAATGATCATAGAAATTTTTCAAGATTTCTTGCACTTTAGCAGAAATGGCAGTATATTTTTTGCGCTTGAAAAAATTGCAGAAAGAACTTTTTTTTATTCGTTGTTGAATTTTCGTTAAAAATAAGTAAACTATTTAGTTTTTGCTTTTAAGCTTAGAATATTTCTAAATCTTATGTAGCTGTCTTTCAGATTGGAAACAATCATATTGACGAATAGAATTTCAAAAAAAAAAAAAAAAAAATCACAGATTTCAAGTATTTTCAATTTATTAAACTTTTGTATTTTTTAAAATTTTTATTATTCCAAAATTAATTTTCCGATTTCAGTCTTTCCTTTCAATACAATATTTTTTTTTATTATATTTCGTCGAAAGAGTGGTTTTAAGTGAAATTCAACTAAACAGCAGAATTAACTAACTAAGCGAAATTCAACCAAACATAAGAACTATCTAATAAAGTGAAATTTCTCTAAATTTAAGAATTAAATAATTATGTGAAATTCAAATAAACATAAGAATTAACTAATTAAGTGAAATTCAACCAAACATAAAAATTAAATAATTAATTGAAATTCCATTAAATGTAAAAATTAAATAATCATGTGAAATTTCACTAAACATAATAATTAATTAATTACGTTAAATTCAACTAAATAGTATAATAATTAACTAATTTACAGAAAATCAAATAAATAATTAGTTTGATGAAAATTATAATTTTAATTTCTTACAATTATATAGATATTTTTTTTCATGTAAAGTTAAATATTTGTTCAAAAAAAAAATTAGCCTAAAATAAAGGTATTCACTGAATTTCTTAATAATAATAATTAATAATTAAAAAATAATTGTGCTGTTGAATAACAATAACTTTGTCATTCATTTCTTCATGAATCTGTAGAAAATTCAGTAAATTCAGCAATATTAATCTTTGTCATTTAATTTAATTTTGTAAAGTATATTAAGTTGGGTAAGCATTTGTTAAAAGTAATGTAAATATATAAATCCGAAATATTAAATGAATAAATTATGTAAACGAATTACACGTGCATTACATTACATTACATTTAATTATGTAAACTAATAACATGTGAATTCATTTATTCGTTCATAATCTAAATTAAATTGTCAGTGCATACAAGCTCTTTAAATAAGTTTTTGAAACAACCAAAAAAAAGCCTTTTTTACAATTAATAATCAGGAATGAAATTGATAAAATACTATTTATTTTAAATTAAATTATCGCAAGTGACTACGTTCTAAAACATTTTATTAATCCTTTTTTGTAAGATTATAAATAGAAAATCTACTTTACACTGACATTATAAAATGGTTTCACAAACATTTATTAACTTCATAGTAGGATAAAAAAAAAAAAAACATAAATTAGAGAATAACATTTATCATTCTATACCTCAAAACAACTCATAGGAATTTTACAAAATTCACAGTAAAAAAAGTTTTCTTTATGAATATATATTTAAAATATAATTTTATTGAAGAATTCTCATTACATAAACTGTAAACATATCTACCGAAGTATTCCGATATAATAGATAAAAAATATTTCTTAGAAGTGATAAAAATGCATGTTTTTCTGTTTATACCAATATATCGTTACATCTATCCCTTTTGGATCGAGCCATCCAGTCATTAATTATTGTTATTATTATTATTATTGGATTTTTTTAATATTACATATTTTCTTTATATGTACCAATTTTTTGAATAACTCGATTTTCCAACCTGTATTCATACTATAGTTTGCTATGGTTCTGCAATTGTTTTTCCTTTAATTTTTTATACACGTACATGTGTTTAATATTTATTAAGCTGAACTTTATTAATGCAGCTAAGTCAATATTTTTTGCTATTGGATCTCTCTATTTTGATGAGACTGATTTAGAGAAAATATATTTTTATACTAATATTTTTGATATTTTTCTTTGAACTTTGCTACTTTTCTTTTGATACATTGATTTCTTCTTTGATACTTACATTTTAAATTAAGTTAATTTACAGATTGTGATTTATAAACCTTTCTTCCCTGACGTGGAAATTCGTTCTCGTGCTAATTCAAGTCTCATTAGGTGGCATCATGCGATAGCAATAAATATATGAACATTTTCTTTTTCTTTTGTGATATAGTTTGTTATTGCGTTTTTAATACATTTAGAAATACAGTTACTTCTAGTTCGATAATTCTTTTGTAAGAACTCTGTATTTTTTTTTTTTAGTATTGTTTTACTAATACTAAGATCACACAGTTGTTCATTAGCATGTAGTTCTAATGCTGAGATCACACAATTGTTGATGAGTAAGTAGTCATAATATTGAGATCACACAACTGTTGATGAGAAAGTAGTTCTAATACTGAGATCACACAACTGTTGAGGAATAAATAGTTCTAATGCTGAGATCACACAATTGTTGATGAGTAAGTAGTTCTAATACTGAGCTCACACAATACAATTCTTCACGAGTAAATAGTTCTAATATTGAGATCACACAATGCATTTCTTCACGAGTAAGTAGTTCTAATACTGATATCACACAACTGTTGATGAATAAATAGTTTTAATAGTGAGATCACACAACTGTTGATGAATAAATAGTTCTAATAGTGAGATCACACAACTGTTGATAAGAAAGTAGTTCTAATATTGAGATCACATAATATCTTATTTATGATAATGAAATAAAGTAAATGGCAGATAGAAATGCGTATGCTTCTTCTTTTGTAAAAATGTGAAATCTCATTACACAATAAAATTGAATGCATAAAAAGATGAATCACAAGCGAATCACTTTACGAAACTTGTTTAACTTTGTGAAACGAATCATTTTATATTTTGGCATTGCTAGTTTTCTAACACATTTTATAAATAGTAATTGTCGTGTTAGAACTCACAGGACCTAGGCGAGAAACACAAAAAAGCAAAACAAATTACAATTATTTGTGAAAAAAACACCAGCGAAACATCTCTCTTAATCTCTTCTTAATGGAGAAAGAAAACTGTTATGTCCCATTATTTTGTAATAGAAGTTCTGAAGAAGACCATTTCTTTTCCATCACAACAGTCCGAAGCAATCAAAGTGAACTAAATCACTCTGGTGGAAAGAAATAAAAGTTAACACAGTTTTCAAACCAAAGCGATGACCAAAGAAGGAAGTTCTGCTACAACGAATGGAGAATTAAAAGATATTAGATTTGACAAACGCGCATCGGTTGTTAAGGAAGTAGAAGCTTTTAAGATAACAACGAAAAAAAGAATCACTTAATTTAATTTTTTTCGAGAAGTGTAAAATTTATATTTCTTTTTTTTTATTTGTGTTATCTAAAAAGGCCTCTTGAATGCAGAAAGAATAAAATGTATTTCATTTTCATTTAGAACGAAATACATTTTTTGACAATGTGAGTAATGCGTATTGAAATTTGCATGTAAAAAATTATGGATGTTATTTATAACCAAAAGAATTCAATCAGAAAGTAAATAAATATTTTGAGGCGTAATATTGCATTAGTTTAACGAGTGTTTTGGTATTTGATTAAAGTTTTGTAAGAACCAAACTCAAAAGAGTTGGTGTTTATGTACCCAATTTTTAGAAACTTTCACTTTAAAAAATTCTTTTTTTTTTTCGAACAGGCTTGCGCCTTTTAATCTACTTTTTAGTAACATGTAATTTGTTAAACGTTATTTTAAAATAATATATTTTTAAGAAAATGTATAAAAATGGTAGTGATAAAAAAATACCTAAAAGGAACCTATTCCCTAAATTCAAAAGACCACTCCGGTTACACTGGTTTGAGTTGATTGAAAAGATTCAATGTGAATCGCCGCTTGCTTTGAAGGCCATACCTGCCGATGACTTTTTAGCATACATTGAGGACTGGAAAAAAAGTTGGCGTAAGTGCATTGTGTCTGGAGGCGATCACTTTGAAGGCGATGAAATAAATTTGGAAGAATAAATAAAGAGTTTTTGATAAAAAAAAATAATTGGTCTTACTTTTTGGGCGCATTAGTAATTCTCATGCGAAGATCTCACAATTGTTGATGAGTAGTAGTTCTAATACTGAGATAATACAATCTCATATTTATAATAATAGCCTAAAGAAGATAATTGATAGAGGTACATATATTTCTTTTTTGTAAAAATGTGAAATCTCATTACACAATAAAATTGAATACATAACGAAATGAATCACGAAAGAACCACTTTATATTTTGGCATTGCTAGTTTTCTATCACACTTCATAAATAGTAATTGCCGTGTTAGAACTCACACGACCGAGACGAGAAACACAAAAGAAAACAAGTTACAATTATTTGTGGAAAAAACACCAGCGAAACATCTCTCCTAATCTCTTTTTCATGGAGAAAGAAAACTGTTATGTCCCATTATTTTGTAACAGAAGTTCTGAGGAAGACCATTTCTTTTCCATCACAACAGTCCGAAGCAATCAAAGTGAACTAAATCACTCTGGTGGAAAGAAATAAAAGTTAACGCAGTTTTCAAACCAAAGCGATGACCAGAGAAGGAAGTTCCGCTGCAGCGAATGGAGAATTAAAAGATATTAGATTTGACAAACGCGTATCGGTTGTTAAGGTAGTAGAAGCTTTTAAGATAACAACGAAAAAAGAATCACTTAATTCAATTTTTTTTCAAGAACTGTAAAATTTACGTTACTCTTTTTTATTTGTATTATTTAAAAAAAGGCCTCTTGATTGCAGAAGGAATAAAATCTGTTTCATTTACATTTTGAACGAAATACATTTTTTGACAACACGAGTAATGTGGATTGAAATTTGTATGTAAAAAATTATGAGTGTCATTTTTTAACAACAACAAAAATTCATTCATAAAGTAAATAAATTATTCGATACGTAATATAGCATTATTTTAACGAGTGTTTTGGTATTTGATTAAAGTTTTGTAAGAATCAAACGCAAAAGAGGTAGGTTTTTATGCATCCAGTTTTCAGATAATTTTACCTACAAATTTGTTGTTTTTTGTCTGAACAGGGTTGCGCTTTTTAATCTACTTTTTAGCAACATATACTTTGTTAAACATTATTTTAAACTAATAAATTTGTAAGAATGTATATAAAAATGGTAGAGACAAAAAATACGTAAAAAATAATACTGCATCCAGACAAATGTAACAACGCTTCCTCCTACATACTGTCAAGAGCGTCGTTCTGGAGAAATGGTTAGTAGACCTCGAGACTCTCACCCGAGAATAAGTACAACACCACCTGCGCTCCTGCTGAGAAAAGTTTAATTTATAATTTCTCATCATAAGAAGAAATGTATTTAGTGAATATTGGTGTATTAGTTGGCCTACAGAGTCTCACACGGAGAGGAAATTTATTTCGCGCAACCTGAGTGTAGCCAAGTATTGGGGTTTCGGTTTAAAAGTGGAATCCCTCCACGAATCTATAATTATTTCTCTTTAAATGTGTTAAATAGTGCATGTCTCTAATTGTATGTGCGTGTGTCAATAAAGCTGTGAGTTCTCCAACCAAAACTTCAAATTTATCAACTCAACCATACTTAGCTACAATCTGGTTGTCCAACTTGCATATTACACAAATTATAAAAGTATATAATTATCTGTACATTAAAAAAAAACATAAAATAACTTATATTTTTTCCTTTTTAAAAATTTACTTTTCTTATTAAACAAAGGCTGGATCATGTTTCCTGTTTTAATCTGCAAACCAAATCTGAAATTTCACAAAAAATTAATAATTATTTAAAAAATTAACAATTTATAATGCGAGACATATCGCTAATGAATGGGAAGTTATTGGAATAAAAGTAATACAAAATATAAATCAGCAATACGAACTCAAGTTAGAAACAAGCAAAATATTTAAATAAGTTTCAAAAGTAGCTGCAACTTCAGCTTTGAATACGGCAAAGAACAAATAAGCAATTTTCTTGAAAAGAGGAGAAAATAGGCCCGATAATATCATTGAAGGATGGGGTCTTCGCACCAAACCAAATTACCTTCTAAAGTGAAATATGCAAATAACATCATTGATCCAAAAATCACTGCAAAAGGAAAACAGACTTCAAAGGGGGACGGATTTAAATCTCGATAAAACTTTTTTCAGAGACTTTCAGCAATCTGCTACTACTGTTTTGGCTCTTTCGTTGTTTGTGTAATGTGATGGACCATTTTACTTTAGGAAGGCAGGGTTTTATTTGGATTGGTTTTTAAATGTTAGATATGCTGATCGGAAGCCATTTTCAACCAGAACAAAAGATATATAGCAAATTCAGCATTATCCAGGACATGCATCATGATGGCCTTCTGTATTGTACTTACATCGTTTTCTTACCTATGTAGAACTCCTGTTTACAAGAAGTAATGTAATAATAATAGTTAACAGAAGGATATTGCATTTAAGTTCTGTATTTAATTACGCTTGGTATCTGTTGCCATACACTTTAAAATACATTTTGTTGCTTGGTCTAATATTTTATGTTCATCCGTCTTTTGTTTAAAGCCACTTTAGATCGTTTGTCCTATGTTTTAAGTTAGTCCGATTTCATGTAGAATATGTAAATATTTTACACTCGAAAAAGAGATGCTAAATTTTGGATAAAATATTTCAAAATATTCTTAAATTATGATTCATTCTATTATTTAAAAATATTCAAAACTTAAAATACGAATTTGACGATGACTTATGAAATTTGCTGTTTGCATTCGTAACTATTTGTAAAATTCTATTAAAAAACACATCAAAATTCAAAAGACAAAAATGTGAACAATTGTCAAATTAAAAAAAAAAAAATCATTAAAAATATTTATTTCATTCATTTAATTTTAATGGATTATTTTTAAATATTTCATTATAAGATGGAAATATTGAATAATTGAATAAGGAAAATATTGAATTTGCAAATTTTATATAAAATTATATATAACTGTAATTTGTTATTGTAGTTGTATGAGATCCAGTTAAAATATCGCCGTAAAGAAAAACATAAAATATATTCTATGCCTAAAAAAAACATAAACATTATTTATGCATAACATAAAACATAAACATTATTTATGCATAACATAAAACCTAAACTATATATGACAAAACAAATCATCGTTTATTAGTGAATTATTATCTAACACCAAATTAAAAGTCTGGGAGACATGTTGGAAATGATGACTGGGAAAAAATATGGAAAAACAAGCAAAAAGTGGCATTGTCAATTATATATTGCTATTGCCAAATAGGGATTGTGAAATCTGATATATGTGTTTTATGTAAGTCAGAGAAAATGAATAAGGGCCAACTACTAGTTTGCTCGCGACTGGACACTAACTTACAACAGAATAATGATTTGTGTACTCTTTACTGGAGGGCCAGAGAACACATGTCTTAATACGGAATTTTATTGTGGTGCTATTAGCTTTTTAAATTTTTATCCTTAGAACAACTTGTAGTAACTTGTTTTTAGCTGCTTTTAAGGGTTTTTAGTCATTTTTTGCTAAGAATATCTGGTCTTTTCCCTTTGTAATATGGATTTATTTTTATGTTAATTTTGTTCTACAATAAGTGGTCAAATTTGTATGGATGGAATTCCAATAAAACATATCTATGCCAAGCATATTCTATGCCTGTTTCTTTTTAAGTATCACAAATTTTCCCATAAATAATTTATAAGCAAATTTTCTTCCAAATCATAGATAACTATGACAATAAAATTTCTTATATAGGTATAATAAACGACATTTTGACTGAACCTGAAGGAAAATATAATTTAAACTGAACTGAATAAATTTGCTGAATTTGTCTCTTAATTTTCAAGTGACATGAATGTAAATTTGAATTTTATATTTGTTCTCAACTGATCATATATTTGACACTAATACTGTCACTATAAATATTTATGATTTCTACAAATCTCTGAGAAAAGGAATTTAATTTGCAAGTAACCTTTTTTAATAAACTATGTTAGGCAATATATTTATTCCTTAATAATAAACAGAGAATGTCCTAAAGGTACCAGCAGCGACATTCAGTTTGTAAGGCAACCTAGATTCTGCTTAATGCAGAAACAAATTACCCACAGCATTGATTATTCAATTAATCCCAAATACAAATATCGAGACTTATCACAACATCGGTTTTCAGTTAGAGTAGAAACACCAAACCGAAGCGTCCAGGAACGGGACTTTATTTATGCCACCGTACAAAAGTCAATTCGTTTTAGTAATTCAATAACATGGCAACCGCTGGAAGAATTTAATCCAATCCAATTACATCTCAAGGAAGGTTTGCGTCAAGAGCTCTTTCCCTTTCCCAGAAATCTCCTGGAAGGGAATTTTATCATTATTTAACGATGCCCCACTGGAATTTAGGACTTGATTCTGAGATAAAAAAAAAAGACACTTTGGTACAGAATCACGAAAGTCAAAAAGTAACTATAATAAATAAATTTATGTCGTGTAATCAATCATCAGATAGTAAATTGATATTTATACGCATGTTCATTATCAAATCTATTTTTTTAATTTATAAAAAAATATTTATGTTTTGAGATGCTATATACTAACATTTTCCAAATAAAATGATAAGATATTTTTGGTATTCTTACAAAAATCGATATACGGTGTTCATCAGTACCTAAATATTGAAGTACGTCAATATTTATTTCACCTTAATTGTGTTTTCAAAGTGATGAAGTTCCGAATCATAATAATGAATAGCCGTATGTTAATCTTGAGAGCCATGGCGATGTATCAGAGATTTATAGAGATAATTCTAATGTGAAATTCGAATTGCAAAATGTTACATGAATTACAATAATTAAAACGGGATAAAACCTTATTGATCAAAATTACAGCAATATATGTTTTTAAGCAACTTAATTAACAAAGAATACCTTGAAACTACAGACATATTCAGTTTTGTTCAACATATTCAAAGAAAACAATCTAGTTTCTATTTAACCCCTAGCAGAAATCGTGATCAAATTAGTTTCACATAAATGCCAAGACTTATCACAACATCAGTTTCCAATTACATTAAGAATACCAAAACAAAACATAACTTTTGCATACCGTACAATAACAGGAACATCGGAAATAATTTAACCAGTTTAATTACAGATGCAGGAAACAGAATCGGTCCTTGCCAGAAATATCTTGGTATTAAATTTCTCATCATTGTATCAATATCAGTGTAAGTTATCAGTTTAAAGTGTACACCACTTTACAACCACTACTTCCGTGAAATTCGGTCATAATTTCTTACCTTCGCGCCGCTTTTAACTATTTTATTTTCACTAAGATTTGAGAGTTAGTAAAAAAAATTGTTTTCAGTTTCAATTAATTTCATTCTTGAAGAAGACCAAGTGGCGATAAAGTATCAAGTTTAAAAAAAATATTACTTAAACACAAAATATTAAGTTGTAATTCTTATCATTATGTAATCATTAATGAGGTAATCCTTAATTTTTGTGTACATAGTTAAAAATTAATCCGATTAGAATGAATATAATTCGAATATTGTTTCAAATATTATACTATTGTTACTTTATATTTTTATTTAAGCAACATATTTAATGGATTTATTTAACATCTTACTAATTAGCCTTTATGTGATATATATATATATATATATAATTTATCAGTTGGTCGGTTTTCTGACAGCATCGGGCTTTGGCTCAGATCTTGCATTAGCTAAGAATTTTGAAAATACGCAAATGTCCATATATACAGTGTATCCAAAAATTCATCAATATTTGAATTCCTAAACAACTTAAACAGTGTAGAATATTTGGTAATCAAAGAGTTGTTTTTCTCATCAAAATGTCCCTTTAGACGCGGAATTCGGGGGGAGAGGTACCAAATTGTGTTCTAAAACAAATCCTCTTGTGCCTTTATTAAAAGCATTACTTCTCGCATGAATATTGGGACACCTTATATAAATGCAACAGCTTTAATTTTATTTTATGAAATCCAGCTTCATGTTGAGTGGGAAAAATAATTATTATTATGATTACAACTAATAATTATATTTAAATATTTATTAGGTATACATTAGAAATAGTATTTTAGGATAGTATAATCGCATTAAAATTGTTAAAATGTATATATGAAATTTCCATTATTTTAATCAACAAAATATTCCCAGATTATCTAAAAATCTAAACCAAATTTAATTTTGCTGCCATTTTTTTCTATTAAAAATTTCCATTCTATTTAAAATTAAAAATTGTTCCTTCCAGAATAATTTTCATAATAAAATCAAACATGTCATCTAACTAATTGGAAACTAATTTATGTTTAATAATTCAGTTACAACAATTTTACTAAGATTTCACAACGATAATTTTTAGATGAGAAATTAAGCCTGGGATACTAAAATTTGGGATACTAAAAACAGGGAATATTAAATGGCAACACTAGAATCCTGCAATATATACTAATCTACTTCCAACTACTTCCCTTTGCTAAACATAATTCCTCATTTTATTTCTATGTCGAACGACAATATTAAAATTAGGATTGGGACTGCTTCGACGTCATCCATCAACTAATCATCACAGAATAACCGTCTGACAAACGTCTGAAACAATTACAGATTTGCCGTTGCCATTTGATGAAGCAAAGACCGATTTATTTACCCAGATTTCACTTCCGCTTTCTCCCTTAATTGTATTTCTGTTTCGCGGTTACCGTCAGCATTCACTCTGACTGGCAAGGAAACTCTGAAACTGGAGTTCCAGGCAACTCATTTATCTTTGTCGATAAAAGTTTCTGGAACTAAATCGAGCTAGCGTGAGCATAGATCATGTGCAGCGTAAGTCGTCGTTCGTGATTTTAAATGTCCTTCATTTTCTTCCACACTCCGGGTTCATAAATTTTATGCGGAATCTTCGGTTATTTATATGTAAATTTAACTGTGCGAAAAGTATTCTGGAGTTCCATCAATTAGCGTGTTAACTGCAAACCGTGATAAAGGATTTCATTGAATAATTCTTGAATATAGATACATTGTTAAGAACTATTTTAAAGGTGTGAGTAATATTTAATATTTATGAAATTTTAATAATATAGGTTAAATTATTTAGTACTAAAATATTGTGAATTATAACGATTCTTATGAAATATTTAATATAAGAATTATTTTTAAGGGTTTAAAATATAAAAAAATAACTATTTTCTTTATCATTAATAAAAAAATTAATTGTACTTAAAGTATTCTGTATTTCAATTAATTAGCATGCTAACTTATACAAGATACAGGATTTAGAAAAATTATTCTTACGTGTAGGTAGTTTTTTTTTTTGAATAGTAAAAGAAAAAAAAGCCGTGAATAGCTTAAGTTTGTATAGAAAAGATGTGAATCGCTTAAATTCAATATTTAATCATGTTAAAATTTAGATAATATATATTAATATAAGAATATATTAAAAATGTAAAAATTTATTATTAAGTTGAAAAAATTTATTATTATTATGTTAAAAAATTTATTATTAATATGTTAAAAATGTATTATTAATAAATAAATAAATTTATTATGAATATGTTAAAAAATGTATTATTAATATATTAAAAATGCAATATAAGAATTATTTTTAAAGCATTTGAAATAGATGAAAATGACTCGGAAGATTTATCAGATTTTGTTTAAATATATATTCTTCCGTTTATTTCTTTGACCACGAACTGCATTTTTTTTATAAAGACATATTGCTTAAATTTCTTGTTAATGATATGTAAATATATAATAAAAGTTCACATTTTCTATTTTTTAATTTAAATATTTGAGAAATAATTTGATTTTTTCTATTTTCTATCATCTTTTTTCTCATCATAAACATTTCTTTAAAAATGTCAATGTTATTCTACAGAGTAATTTAGTTTCTTGATTCAAAAGCTCATTTGCATTTATTATACGCTTCAATGAATTCTCTTAAGAAGGTAATAAGTGATAGAATGAAAAAAGAAAACGTACTTAAAATATGGAAGATGTTTAGATTCGACTTGCTTCCAGGTGAAATGGCGCTCTAATTAAAACATTAGCATATAGATTGACAGCCTTATTCAACAATTATCGACGGTCATTGAATTCAAATACCGTTAGGTTATTTAATTAATCCGATTAGCTAGAAGTTAATTTACGTTAAAATAATACAAAATATAATTTTAGGTAACATTGAAATTAAAAGTGATAGGGAGATGTTTTTTTAATTGGAAAATTTTCGATAAACGCTACGATTAAAATAAAAAAAAATCAAAGATGCATTTCA
>BPLQ01001315.1:40483-117393 GCA_021605075.1 Caerostris darwini
AAATTGAATAATAATTCTGTTTTTCTAATCTAATTTTGAATAGTGCTTTGATATTAAAAAAATAGCGGTTTTTTTTTTATGCTATGCATTAATGTATTATGAAATATATTTTTATTTTCTATGAGGGTTGGCCAACCCAAATGATCTTGCGGGCCGCTTTGGAAATGCATCACAACTCCGCGAGCAGCATATAAAATTATATATCTCCATATTAGATTTAGACACACTACAGACATTTTTTGGAGTGAAAAATGGAAACATAATGCGGTATTATTTTTGTGTTTACTGTTATTCTTACATGTAAATATAGATAATATAACAATAAAAAAACTAAACGCCCATTGTAAAGAAATATATAACACTAAAAATGAAATGTAAAAAATATATTAATATAAATGAACTAAAAAGATAAAATCTTTAAAAAATATTTATTTTACTTGTGCGATATTTGTTTGTATTTAAAATCAAAATTAATTGTTTTTAAAATCAAATTAATATTATTTGTTTTTAAAATCAAAGTTAATTTTTGATTATGGGGATGCACACATAATGTATTTTTAATATATTGGTTTTCAGGACTTTGGCCATTATAAAATAAATATATTTTGTGAAGGCGTGCTAAATCTCGCGGGCAGGAAAAATGTTCAAGGTGGACAGTAGGTTGGCCATCCATACTCTAATATATCTAAATTCAATATATTTTGAGGACAGAAGTAAAACAAATGGAAGAAAAAAAGAATTGAACATGTTTTTAATTCCGTTTAATTGAAGAATCTAAATGGCAATAGAATGAATTCGAGTTATAAAAAATAAATTTTACACTTTAAAAATTTGTTTAAACTTTAACCCATTCAGTAATTTAATAATAAATACTTTAGAAACGCCGTTAATTTAAAAATGACAAATGAAAACTTTTTCGTTACTCACAAAAAAAAAAAAAAAATCGAATCCATTTTATATCCACTATGTCGTTAAATAATAATAAATCAAACCTAAAATAGGATTAAAAATAATAAACGCCCACGTAATGTGATGTTACATTACGCCAACAATTTCTTTGATGAAAAGATATTCAAAAAATAAAAATCATTCATTTTCAATGTATTCAAATAATTAGCCTTCAAGAATATTAAAAATAGCTTCCATTTGTCTTTTTTTTTTCAAAATACATTATAAAAAGCTACTTATTCTGAATTTCAGACTCCTTTTACATTCAAATATATTTCAAAATCAAAATACTTTATAACGATTACATCTACAAAGAATCAACATAAAATATAGGTATCTCGATTTTGGCATATTTTAAAAATGTATCCATCAATGAATTACTTAAAAATAACAAAATTTTGTTTTTTAATTTTATTTCTACTGTGCATAATTTTACTGTATGTTGTTGTTTTCAATGAATATTATATAAAAATAGTATGTATCTATTCATTTGCACACTGAAACATTTAAAAATATTTGCTTCAGTAGTAAAATACATAATCTAGACAACTAAAAGAAAGAAAGGACAGTAAAAAAAAAGAAAATTCATTCCTTTTTTCTGATACAGACAGAGAAAGGAAAGACAATAAAAAAAGAAAATTCATGCGTTTCATTTAAAAAAAATATAAACACATATAGGTCGGTTGAAAAACTTTCGATTTGGAAGGTTTCGGTTTGAAACCCGAAATGGGTAACCAATCCGATAATTCCTTTTATTTATGCTAAGAAAGGTCACGATAAAATTATAGTTCGGAAATTTCTTTCGTTAGGCTTAAATGTGGTGCGAGGAAGAGGAGCACCTCTAAATGCAAACTCATCCTGTAGGATATTGAAACTGCTATACCTGCTGTACCAGAATAACACGAATTAAATGTACCTGCAATTTCAAACAAGAACAATATAAAAGCATATTTTTAAAAATTCAGGCATTGCAAATGAAAAATGTTATTTTCTATTTCAATTTTTAAGAACAATTTATTCCGGTTAGTATTAGAAGTTTCTATTAAATAAAAAAATAATAATAATATTTTATTTTACATTTTGTAGTTGCTTTATGCATATTGAATCAGAAAGGATCGAAATGTAAAAGAAATGCGTGTTATTATAATGTCTGTTATTTTTATGCTTGAAGACGATGCTTTATATCTTTTCAAAACTGTAGAAGCAAGAATTTAATTTAAGTCCAGTCATTTAAATTGATGTTATGACAGTTTTTTATTTTTAAACGAATCTCAGAGCACTTCTTTAGAAATAATTTTTCAACATTAAATGCAATGAAAATAGTTTGAAATAAGTGTCTTGCTATTTAAACACTTGTCACAAAACGTTTAAAAAGTAATAAGTTTTTCCACAAAAGGCTATTTGAAAATGCATATCAATTTGGCTATCCATATTTTTTAACCTGCTGCATTGTAAAATGATTTGAAGCGAGAAATTTATTCAAAACTTTTCTTTTATTGGAGTATTGAAATTTTTCTTTTAAATTTCATCAGATAAATTAAATTTTGAATAATTGGAAAAAAAGTATATTCATTTAAATTGAAAATAGAATCACAGAATTTCTAGAAATATTTTCGTGCCATTTATACCCTTTTTTAGCTTTTAAAGCATTTTTCGAAACTAGCAGTTCTTACTGAAAGAGCAGTAACTCCAACTTTACATATATTTCGGAAATGTATTACGTTGATTGAAGTATTTTTCCCTCATGTCCGTTATACAAATATTCCATTTTTTAATTTATTTTTGTATTTCATATTTAAATCGCGATCAAAGTGAATTTAATTTATATCCGCACCACATAAAAAAATCTTAACTTAAAAAACTAAAGTATCATTTTTATTTTACTAATTGCAATGACTTAAATTTAATTTGTAGCGTGCAGGTTGGTCAGCCGTATAGTAACTGGGTGTAAAGGGTTGAGATACTTAAAGCACATGTTGGAGAATTCACGGCTTTGTTTATACTGTCACAAACTCCATATACATACAAATAAAGACATACAATATTTAACACATTTAAAGACAGATAATTATAGATTCGTGAAAGGACTCCTTTCGAAGCCGAAAACCTGAAACTCGAACACGCGCAGATGCGCGACATATACTTTCTCTACTGGTCAGAGTCTGCAGGTCAACTATTACGCAGAGTTGTGCTAAATATATTTCATCTCAGGAAGAGATTCGATAAACTGAACGTTTCTTAATGGAAGAGCAGGTCACGATGCACTTCCTCTCGTGTGAGATTCTTGGGCCCCTTCTAACCATTTCTCCTGAACACCAAAGAGGGGCGCACGGTTACAATTTAAGAATAAAGAATCTAATCAATTCTTTTACTTAAACTATTTTAAAATGAAAAAAAAATCTAAATTAATATTTTTGAAATGACTTAAGATTAAACTATCATTTCGCACAAAAAATATTATATTCTAGATCTCACCAGTCTATTCTTTTCAATGCATGTTGGCTGAAATTGAAATATTCGTAAAAATGAATTACTTAGTATAAATATTGGTAAAAATTGTTATTTGAAAATCACAGTATTCATTCATAATGAAGTTGGAGAGATTTTATAATAATAAGTAATATCTTTAATACCAGATCGTCAACTTGGAATTATTCACTGATATCATAACATATAAAATAAAATAAAAAATAAAATATAATAATATTAATAATAATAAACCACAGAAAATATAACACAAAAATGTAGGTAAAAAAGTAATAAAAACATCTGAAGAAAATAAAATACAGAACTTTGCTATAATGTACAAAAAAATGCAACTGTACAGTTATAAATTAAAAACATTGGCATGAATTCCCAACTTCAATAAAAAACAAAACAAAAGTGTAGGATTATGTTTCTACTAACAAAATAAACAAAATAAAACACTGATTTAATAGTAATCGATACTTTATATATTTGGGAATTTAAAAATGTGGGAAATTTTTCATTTATATCTCACTTCTTCCTTTGATTTTTTTTCTTTAAATAATAAACAATCGTACTTTTTCTTTATACAGCAATATCCTTATTTCGAGCACTGGTTTTTCAGTGAATTTCATTACAAAAGATTAAATTCTGTGAAGCATTTAGAAATTTAATTCTGTGAAAACCACTATTAAGCACCCTTTAAATGCATTCAACGCATCGTTACTCTTTAATGCTTCTCCTCATCCACAACTCTTTCCTCCAGACCATTTTTCAGATCGATCCGTCGCCCAAGTCCCGGTTAATTACCATAACTTGAGCCATTTAGGAAGACATCATTCTCCTCCAACTTGTTGCTGAATCTTTCATGGCTACTTCCTGCGTTCTAATGACAAAAGCTCAAACTTGTTTTTTTCACCAAGAACCTGAAACAAAAGTAGGACTTGAGTGCGATACTTGACCATGATGGATACGAGTTGGATGCGCGGGAATTATTAATTATCCTCCACTTCGCAGCTGGGGAAGAACAATAAATTCAAATTTTGGAACGGTTGAGCAGACACTTTTAGGGAAGGGTCGTTATTGATGGTGGTGCTATTATCTGTGCAGTTCAGATTCGTCGATCAGAAAACGAAAAGAACTGCACTCTTCCTAAACGATGGATGTTTTGAGAACTGAATATTTTCTTAATCCAAGCATTTGGAAACTGAGGCATTCGTCATTTCAACGACAGTAATAAAGCAAATACAATTTTACTGAGTACATTACAGGGAGTGAGTTAGGTCTATAAGTGTCAAATAATAATCATGGCTCATTCTTATTATCAGACATATTAATCATGTTTCATACTTATTATCAGACATATTAGGCATGATTCATTCTTAGTATCAGACATATTAATCATGGTTCATTCATATTATCTGACATAATAAGCAGGGTTCTTACTTATTAGCGGATATAATAAGCATGGTTTTTAAGTGTCTGAGAAATGATATTTTCTTTGCTTGCTATTTTGAAAGGTTGAGATCATTCAACACGTCAACGGCATATTTACAATGAATATACATTATCGAGTACATCATCAGGAACCTGTAACATTTTACCCATATTATGACTCTGTTAATCAGTACGTTTTTTTAAATAACCTCTGTGACCTTTACATTCTACTCTTACTGCTCGCAGTCTGACAGAAGAACTTTTTCACCGAATGATTTATGGTGCTCTGCTCATGCATTTAAAAGTAAACATTCAATTATACATTTAAGTAGATAAGGACATTAAATGGGTGTTTCATTTATCTATGCCAAAACTAGCCCTCTAACTGGCGATGGAGCAAAGACTTTTAAGATTCATTGTACACAATTTGCATTATCATATTGGAGAAACCCAGAAAACCCTCATCAACTAGCTTGAATGTGGGACTCTTTACACACGTTGTTACAATCGACATCGAGTTGCCTAGTTTATGAAAATAGTGACTGCAATGTACGTCGGCAATGGATTCAAATCTAAACTCTCCAGCACACTAGAAAACGTCTAACGAAAAGAAAATGCAGAACTATGCCATAATGTACAAAATAATGTAACTATACAATTATACATTAAGCAAATTCACTTGAATTCCCAATTTCAATAAATAAATAAAAAGCAAGGTTTTGTTTATACCAACATCATAAACAGAACAAGTCAGTGTTTTAATAATATTTGATATTTTATACATTTTGGACATTTTATACATTTGATATTTTATACTCTCTTCTTTCTTTCTTTAATTTTTTGAATAAAAAAATCAATCTTACCTTAATTTTACAGAGCAATATCCTTATTTCCAGCACTGGTTTTTCAGTTAATTTCATTACAAAAGATGTAAGAGATTCTGTAAAGCATTTAAAAACATAATTCTGCGAAAACCACTATTAAGCACCCTTTAAATGCATTCAACGCATCGTTACTCTTTAATGCTTCTCCTCATCCACAACTCTTTCGCTCCAAACCATCTTTCAAATCGATCCTCTGCCCATGTCCCGGTTAATCACCATAACTTGAACCATTTAGGAAGACATCCTTCTCCTCCAACTTGTTGCTGAATCTTTCATGGCTCCTTCTCGCGTCTAATGACAAAAGCTCAAACTTCTTTTTTTCACCACCTGCAACAAAAGTAGGACTTGAGTGCGATACCTGACCATGATGGATACGAGTTGGTTGTGCGGGAATTATTAATTATCCTGCACTTCGCAGCTGGGGAAGAAAAATAAATTCAAATTTTGGAACGTTTGAGAAGACACTTTTCCGGAAGGGCCGTTATTGATGGTGGTGCTATTATCTGTGCAGTTCAGATTCTTCCGTTAGAAAAGGAAAAGAACTGCACTCTTCCTAAGCGATGGATGCTTTGAGAAATGAATATTTTCCGATTCCAAGTATTTTCTGATGGAAGCCAGGTCATTCGTCATTTCAAAGACTGTAATGCAGCAAATACAACGTTACCGAGTATTCGGGAGTAAATATGATTCATGTGTCTGATAATAAGCATGGTTCATATTTTTTATCAGACATAATAGGTATGGTTCATTCTTATTATGAGACATAATAATCATGGTTCATACTTATTATCAGCCATCATAAGCATGGATCATGCTAATTATCAAATACAAACATGTTTCATACTTATTATCAGCCATAATAAACATGGTTCATATTAATTATCAAATATAAGCATGTTTCATACCTATTACGAAATATAATAAGCATGGTTCATAATTATTGTGATACATAATAAACAAGGTTCATATTTATTAACAGGCACAATAAACATGGTTCATACTTATTATCAGAATGATTCATAAATGTTTGAGAAATGATATTTTTCTATGTCTGGTATTTCGAATGAGTTTATTCTTCACATCATCGATACACTTAAAGTAAATGCAACGTTACCGAGTACACATGGCAACCTGCTACATTATATCCATAATATGTCTCCATAAATAGAAATGATTGTTAAAGTAGCAACTGAGCTATATACCCTACTGAAGGAAGGATTTATTGTGCTCTTCTCATGCATTTACAAATAAACATTCAGTTTTTCAAGTACATCAGTGGGCATTGTGACCCACTTATGTTTGCCAAAACTAACTCACGAACGGGCGATGTGGCAACATTTTTAAGATTAATTGCCCACAATTTGCGTCTTGTATTGGAGAATCGTGCACAACCCCCCTTGGATAGCATGAGTACTGAGACTAAATGACAAAAGCGCAACCTTTTTTTTTTCACCATGGCCCTGAAACAAAAGTAGGACTTGAGTGCGATACCTGACCATGATGGATACGAGTTGGATGCGCGGGAATTATTAATTTTCCTCTCCTACGCAGCTGGGGAAGAACAATCAATTCAGATTTTGGAACGTTTGAGAAGACACTTTTGGGGAAGGGTCGTTATTGATGGGGATGCTATTATCTGCGCTGTTCAGATTCGTCCCTCAGAAAACGAAAAGAACTGCACTCTTCCTAAGCGATGGATGTTTTGAGAAATGAATATTTTATTAAGCTAAGCATTTTTAAACCAGGTCATTCGTCATTTCAACAACGGAAATGTAGCAAATATAACGTTGCCGAGGACATTACGGGGAGTAAGTAAGGTTCATAAGTTCATACTTATTATCGGACATAACAAGCATGGTTCATACTTATTATCGGACATAATAAGCATGGTTCATACATATTATCAACAACATAACAAGCAATATAAAAAAAATTCAATTCGTACTTTTTTTTTAAATAAAAAGTCAATTCCTACTTTATTTTCACTATATTGCAAAAAATCCTTTATAAATAACTTTCATTCATTTTTTTATCTGTCGCCATCTATGGGTACATGTAACTTAAATCTAAAAAAAAATTAAATTAATGCATAAAATTTAATTACTGGATTAATATTTGAAAAAACTATATTAACATCACGTGTCCTCCACTACAAGTTCAAAAATATTTTATTTGAACTTAAGTGAATGAATAAAAAGTATTTTATTAGCGATTGAAAATTTGAACAAGATATATATAAGGAGAGTGTAAGGTAATATATGGAATGGAATAATCTACCCAATTTGTAACGTAAAGAGAAATCGTGCAGGAAGACACAGGTTTTAATCCAGTGGTGGCGTTCTTTACAGTCACTATTGTCAGAAAGCAGAAGACTCGTTGGTGATTGAAACAACCAGTTTAAATGCTTCATTATCCGCATAAATAGGCAGTATATTGGTAGTTATCTGGTATTTAACCAAGAAAACTCTCAAAAACGAAGGAAATAGATAAGACAGCAATCAATCCGAATTTTCTAATTTACGGGTTTGTCCTCGCTATTCGCGGTATTTTTCGTCAGGTTTCGACCGAATTTTCTTAGTTTGGAAGTTCCATCTTCTATCCACCATGCTGATCTCATCCTAAGATATATCCAACTCTTGGTCCAGGGAAAACGTCAGCAGCTAATATGCAGGAGAACTAGGTTCTCATCCGTTGGTGGCATTCTTTGCAGTCACTATTGTTAAAAACCAGGATGATGGTGGATGATTACCAGCAGGTGACTCTAGCATTTTTCCCACTAGAAAAGTTGTAGCATTTCTTTCACAAGAGATAGGAATGTATATTCTTTAATAAGTGCATAGCAACAGCCTATCACTCAAATCTGATAGCAGATAATCAGTGTCATAGATAATGACTTTATGAAATTAGCGATTGTCTGTGCGACCTTCACAGGTATCAATTACAGATAGAATATGGTCTCCGCCATGAGTTGTTGCATCGTGATGGGTGATAGACCATGGTCTGAGGAAGTGTCGACTCCAGTGAGAAGTGAGGCAAGCTGATTCCCTGCCTCTTGACAGAAAGAGAGGTTTTTGAAAGAGGAGGGAAGAGTGCTCTGCGACGAGTGGAACGGAAGTGTTGTTTTTCTCTTTTTCTGAAATTGACTGAACTGGACAGAGATTACTTCTGTTTACAAACTGAGCCCCTTGGGGGTTTTGTGAATCATACCGTGTGATAATTAAGGTCTGCCGCAGACTGTGGGGATTATATTTGTTGTAGATTGGAGTTCCACTTGTGAATCAAATTGATATCCTAAATTTTCATTTCATTGTAAATAGAGTTCTCTATTTATAAATAAGGTTTGTAAACAAAATTTAAATTGTTCCTGAAAGTGTCCCTCTTTTTGAAGTTGTTATATATGCCAAGACATTGCATGGTCATAGTAAAAACAGCGTTCAAAGCAACTTGTAATAATAAGTGCCTGGTGAAAGTTTTCACAGATATTATTTCACATGATACGAAAATGTGGGACAGTTAATCCTGAAAGTCTTCCCGGGAGGCGTAGTCCTTGACTTATTTATTGCATACGTAAATGGAGAACGAACATCCGCGATGTTCAACAAAAAAATACATCACTTCATTATCAATATATACTTCATTTTCCATAAGTCATTCTTTTCTTTACCAAATTAGAAGATAAATACGATTGAAGAGAAACCCTTTTGTTTGATCTTGATCGATCATTTAAAAAAAATGATTCATTTTAAATGTTTAAAAATGATGACTTAATAAAAGTGACTTTTAATTTCCTCCTCTAGATCCTTCAGGCTTTATTTTTGAGCTTTCCTAATCTTTTGATTGTTCTAAAGCAAAAAAATTAATTAAGATAACCATCCAATTATGAAAGATTCCTGATTTAAGACGCATACTTTTCGAAAAGAATGCTGAGAAAATATTGAACTTTTTTTTTCTTTTGGAAATTCTGAAAACGGTTTTAATCAGCAATAGAGGGAACCGGAATCGACTTACTTGGGAAAATTTTAAAACCTTGATGCTCACCATTTGTCAAAATTTCGAAAGAAAATAATTATTTACTTGACGTTTTAACAATATCTATTTATCATGCAAAATCTCTTATTTAATACCATCGAGTTTAAGGAATTCATTAATCATAAACTGCATAATTGTATGACATCACAATTTAAATTTTCAGAGATTATGAGATTTTTAAAACATGCATTCAGTTTAAGCCAATTATAAATTTGCCGGCAAGCCTTAGAAATACCGGAAGAAACTAAAATATGCAAAATAATACTTAAGTTAATTAATTGTTAATTAATAACTCATGCCAACAAAAATAATTATATATTTTTTTCCTTAATTTAAGTGTTTATTTGTAAGCTCATTTTAAATATTCGACCATTTTTCCTATCTTTCGCTCATTTGTTTTTGGCAAATTCTATTAATTTATGGCTTTTCAGGGTAATTTTCAATTGCAGTCAATGGAAAAGTGTATTTATAAGGAAATTAAAGTCGCACTTGCAATTCCTTTTAAATATTATAATTATAAAACGTGGGATTACTTTCAGTAATCATTATATTTGTATTTTTGAAGTCTGTTCTTCATAACAATTCGAATTTAGCACTTTGTCCATTCTTCTAATACGATCATATAATTTATTATCAAATATAAATCATTCACTTTAATAAAAAAAAATCTTTTAATTATTATCATATATTAGTATTTAATTTCAACACTACCAAAAAGAAAAAAATCTCTATATATCTATGATGAAACTAATAATTATAAAAATGATAACTGCATTTGATTCTAGACGAAATTCAAGTTCCTAAATTATATTTACTTATTATTGCTTTTATAGAAAACATCATATAAAACATATTTTATACTGATCTAATTAGTTTATTGAATAAATTATATTCTTGTAGCTATGGGTCAAATTGTTTAAATTTTGGTGCATAATTTTAATTGTTTGAATCACTATATTTCTTCTAATATTAATTTGATTAAATAGTTTATTGCAACAAATTATTTTTTGATAACAGCCAACAAATTCCTTGAAAAATAATAAAAGCACTGTACTATTGCTGAAATATAATCAACCCATTGCTATTCAAAATACTATGTGCACATATATTTATACATAAATATCGTTGAATGTTTGTCAATAATTCCTTTTGTCAAAGGAACTGAATTCATGGAACTCTATCACCAATGTCATTCCAAGGTCAAGCAATATTTTAACCATTGTGAAGAACAACATTTTTAAAGCGTAGTATTTTCATGAACGAAAAAGCATGTTTCATATAAAATGGCAACTAATAAATTATATATACATATAAATAGTAATACAGTCTACTGACTTATTACGATGGCAATCATGTAAATATCTATCTGACACTTTGGCAATTATATGGAACTTAAAACAAAAAAACAGATCAATAATTAGAGCTTTCATAGGTGGAATGAAAATCTATATTATATATTCAAATTGAAGATAAATAATACGGCACAAAATAAAAATGTGGGAATTTTAGAATATTTGTATGACAGTGATAAATGTGACAGAAGAATCAATGCTAAAAACATATTGGGTTGATAGAAAAGTACGTTTGATTTTTACCAGGTACTTAAATGATTGAAACCTCAGTTACTTTCTTGGCAATAGATTTATTTTAAAGTAATTTTACATCAAAACATGTGACGATGTTATTTTCAAGGTTTTTTTTTAAATTTTGCCTATGATCTGATTTCTCTTTGCAAAGGAAATCTCTTTCAGGCTATCCATTTTTCAAAATCGCACTGATATTTTTTGTAGCCATCCTATTTTGTCTCAGTGACAGTAAAATCACCATGCAAAAAGTCTGCCATGCTGAAATTTTCAACTTCTTCAAGCACAAACACCAATTTCTTCCTTCTTCTCTTTCCGCCAGAGAGTTTCAACCAGTTGACATCCAATTCACAAACGGGCGTTTCGTATAATTTCTGACCCATTCATCAAACTCCGAGTATCCTTCGTCGTTACTTTTTCACTGCAATCTGTGACAAGTGGCCGGTCTTCCGTCACCATTTTGACGCACTTCCCATTGCTCATCCCAGATGCCAGAAGTCGCCTCCTTTTCAATTCTCATCGGATGAGTAACCCTGGAAATCAATCACCTCGTTACATCGCTTATGGAAATCTAACATGGACTCATCACTGACGTCCATGAGGCGGGAAAGGCGAAGAGTTTATGCCAGTGAGTGATGCATCACAATCGGTCATTTAGGTTTGGACGTAACTTTGAATATTGAAAGGTTGGGATTTTGATATTATTGATGGCCAGAGACCTAGCATATATATATATATATATATACATGCTTCGTTAGTCTTCCGTTCAATGGAAGAATTAAGTGAATCATAAAAGAAATAAAATATAGTCACCTGGGTGTTACCCGTGACTCAACATGGTCCGGCTGGAAGAGAAATGTTTCTGGTGAAGCAATATTACTGGAATTTATTTTTGGGTTGGATTTGAAAGCATACTTTAAAATATTTTAAATAATGTACATATAATAAGAGTTTTTCACAAGGAAGTGACTAAATTTTGTTCAGAAAGTAAACTTCAATAGAATAAATTGTGTTAATAAAGTAAAATTAAATAAAGTAAATTTAAATAGAGTAAACTTTGTTTATAAAGTAAAATTAAGCAAAGTAAATTCTGATTTTAAAAGAAATTTAGAATAAAATGTGGTTATAAAGTAAATTTTGTTCTTAATGTAAATTGAAGTTAAGCAAATTTAAATAGAGTAAACTTTGTTCCTAAAATAAATTTAAATTATAAAATATGTAAATTTCGAAAAATTTAACAGAGGGAATTGCATTCATAAATTAAAATTAAATGGACTAAATTTAGGTCATAAAATAAATTTAATTTGAGTATATAGAAATTTAGAGTAAATTTAATTACAGTAAATTGTGTTCATAAAATAAATTTAAATAGAGTAAATTTTGTCCATAAAGTAAATTTAAACGATAAATAAATGTTGCCGAATATTATACATAACAGATTTCAATGTATTCTTTATATATTTGTATGTTTGAGTCATTTTTATTTATATATTTTTAATGAGTATTACTCAGGTTAACTCATTTATCGTTTACAACAAATAGTCAGCAGTAGGCTGTTCTGTGAGTAAAGCTTTTAAATAAACCGAACTATGTGCGATCAAATTACTCTCTTACTCGAGCAAATTACAGAATTATTGCCATTTTTCTTCTTACCAGAAACGGTCTGATCATCAATGACAGAGAGCAATTTGTGTGGTAAGCAATGAAAAGAATATCAAGCTGTGAATATGTCTCTGTTCATTTCTTTTCTTATTATTTCTTTTTCACTTTTGTATATCAAGGAGCTATAATTTTAAAATTCACTGTGTAAATTATAGTTTATAAATGTTGTAGCAAATTTAACGTTACTCAGTGTGAATCACAGTAAAGAAGGTTGGTACAGTTAATTCTTAATTTGTCTTAGGGATAATATTGTTTGGAAGAGCAACTTTGTCTCCTTTTCATCGTGAACACAACAAAAGCACTTGATGGTCCATGGATTTATCGTGTCTATTCCTGGCATATACATTGTAGCTCTCGAATCGGCTTCAATTGTTGTGTTTCAAACTGATCTTACTTTTTAAATGTGCCGAAAACAGATTAAGTTATTGTGGAAATTTTTATGAATCGCAAATTGAAGTATATAATTTATTTTAGTGTACTTATCTTTTTCAGTTTATAACTATATTGTTTCTTCTTATATTCTAAATATGTATATACTGTTCAGTCTATAATTCTTCACTCTCTCTTGGGTAATTCAATTACCTTTAACAAAAGCAAATAACAGTGGCGGCAGAAGGATAACTAACGAACTTAACATCCAGACTTGAGTCTTCAGAAAACTGAGACGCATTTAATTAGGGCGTGAAGTGAAAAGGAGAGTTTAATTCGAGATTAAAGTAAACTTATGAATAGTTGAAAAGCTTATAACTAATCCTGAAACTGCCTTCTGAAAATAATTGCATACAGATTATATTAACCATTTATAAAATATTTCATACTTTCCAAAAACTTCCACGTTTACATTTAAGACTTTGTGGCTTAATAAATAGGGTACATATTTGTACCAAAATTGTTCATACTTGTAGATATAAGTTGATAATTCGGCTGGAGTAGATTGGTGGTTAGTGCTTTAAGTGGTGGGTGCTTGGTTTTATACTCAATTGGGTGGTACTTGGTTAGATAATACTTGGTTCGATTTACAAACCGAAAGCTATGCTGGGTATGAGCATGATAAATCTGTGGAACAAAATGTTCTTCCATCAGTCTTAAGAATGTTAAGTAGAGCCAAACTCCCAAATGCATCTATTGAAAATATTCTTTATAAACTGTAGTAGTACAAGGTGTTTGCATGTGGCAGATTCTTTATGTGACACACTGGATAACGCTGAATCCCCACATTAAGTGCAAATACCCGCTATTAAAAAAAAAAGCATTTTTCTTTGACTTTTTTGATAATCAAGTAACAGCTAAATAAAATGCAATAAATTTAAATTTTTGTCTTTTAATATTCAGTGGAATATTCATAATATTCAGCTCATTTCATTTCTGAACTAAAGAGTCTAGGTTCAAAGCACGACATGCGAATCCCCATCAATAACTCTCATGTATATGTGTAGAATACCCCTGTCTCTCATGTTACAGCATTAACACTGAATTTGCTACATCTTGGGTAGTCAAGGTATTGAGAGATTTATGCCACAGGCACTTGAAAATAATAAAAAACAGCAAATATTATTTGCATTGAATTAAAAGTTATATAAAAAATATGTATACAACATTTGCGTTTTCTGAAAGGAGTTAGGAGAATGATCTTCTATAAATAATTTAATAGCTTTTAATTTCCTGTTACGTTCTTATTAAATATGATTCTCATCATAAATAGCTTTTTTAAGATTTTACTTTTTTTATATATAGAAATTTTTTTTTTTGTACTTTTGAATGAAAATTACCCACATTTGATTTATTACATTAAAAAAAAAAAATTGAGCACAGTAGTAAAAAATAAAGCTGTTCACTGAATTTCAAAATAATAATAATCATAATAAATAATTAATAAATATATAATTAAAAAAATTAACTCTTGAAAACAATATATTTACGGAAAATATAAGTATTCATTTTATGAATCTGTAGAAAAGTCAGTAAACTCAGTAATATTTATCTTTCACACTTCATTTAATTTTGTAACTTATATTAAGTTGGGTAAGCATTTGTTAAAAGTAAGGTAAATATATAAATCAGAAATATTAAATGAATAGCTTAACGCTTACAATTATTTTTTTTCAATTATAAGTTGTAGAAAAGTTTTAGTGTTTTAATTGTATTACTTTATAACGTGGCATAATTTTACTTTGTATTCAATACATATAATTACACTGCATTCATATTAAATTAAATTTTCGGAAAATTGTACGTCTTAATTTAATTCCTTAAATATAAAATATAAATAATAAAGAAGGAATTAAAATTTAATTTTCACTTCATACATTTTTTTATTTCATAATAAAAATGGTTTTGTATTATATTAATTGGATTTCTCTACAAAAATGGAAAGAAATCTTAAAACTTGTTAAAAACCCCAGACTTTCTGATAAAAATAAGACTTTCTTACATAAGGAACATTAAAATGTCAAGATAAAAATTATTTTTCAAACATTTTTACGTTCTACTTTGAAGAAGTATTTTATTTTTGCTATTTAGAATTTATTGCACAAATTCATTTGTAAGATATTCAATTAATAATAAGTAAAAATAAAATTAATTTAATTTTCAAATAAATTCAAAATTCAATTTTTAATTAAATATTTTAAAATTAATATTATAAATGTTCAATATTAATATAATAAAATTAATAATTTTTATTATTTTAATTCATATCCTTACTAGTAATAATTTTTAACTAAATATTAAAAATTAAATTTTAAATTAAATTCTCATTAATTCGACATAAATATTAAAATTTACATTTATTAATTTAAATTAATTTTAAAAATAATTTTTTTTATTTATATATAAGCAAGCCGGTACAGACATGAAGATAGCATGTTGGCCTTCTGAGCTAAGGGCTGCGGGTTCTATGCACGATTAGCAAAAACGTACTGAAGTTCCCATATCTAGCCAGGAATGGGCACGATAAAACTATAAGCTTTAAAAATAATTCTGCTAAGTTCTAGGAGGAAACAAAGAGGATGAAGAACATTTATAATGACAAGCCTTTTTCAAAAATGAATTGTAGTGTAAGAAACATCCTCTTTCTTAAAATAATAATATTTCCTTTGTAACGCTGAAACTGCTACTTTTCTAATAGCGATTTCGTCTTAGAAATGCTTCCACTATTCTAAAATAATAACAGCAGCGTCATGTAATATCTTTGTTGCCTCAAGGATAAATAGCTCTAGGTGCATAGTGAAAGTCAGCGCCCGATAATGTAAAATTCTTGTCTGCGTAGGCGTGAGCTAACTGGCGGGAGAAAGAAATGTAACATCGCCAGCGTGCATTTGGTTTTCGAATAAAAGAGACGTGTTTTTACAGTTCACTAGTGATATGTATTCCTAGCATACAAACATTAAAATTCCTAGACCATACAATCTTTAAAATTAGATAACTTTCATCCTATAAAAAATAAGAAAAATATGTTATTTCTTTGGTGTATTGACCGTTTTTATACTAAAAGCATTTTTCAATACCGAATCTTATGATAAACCGCATTTTTCCAACTATTGAAATGTATATAAAATTGTTTCATATCAAAATAAACTCATGTTTGTGAAAATTGCAACACCCTGAAGGACTTACGCGAATGAGCTGAAATTTTCAGGAAATGCAAATTAGCGCATGATATGCAAATGATTAGAATTTCAAATCCGTAGCGCATGCGTATGCTAAGCAGCGCCCTCTGAACGGCGGATGGATCCGAATAAATAGACGGCTGTAGTGAGGCGTGTACGGTTATCGGTGGTTATCTGCTAGTGGTAAACGTTAGCTCAATCGTTACTTACGCCTCTTCGACGAAAGAGAGCGAGATTTGAACAACTTACAGAGTTTGAACGGGGGAGAATCATCGGCCTTCGTGAAGCTGGATTGTCTTATCGTGCAGTAGCCGCTCGTGTGCAGCTTAATAGCAGCACAGTGATGCGTCTTTGGAAGCAGTGGACGGACGAGTGTCGGACAACTCGGAAATCCGGGAGTGGACCCCGAAATGTGACGTCAGCTCGCGATGATAGACACCTGGTCCGCATGGCGCTGACGGACCGTACAGCTTCCTCTAGACAATTGGCAGCACAGTGGTCAATAGCTACAGGTGTTTCATTGTGTGCTTCATCAATTCGTAGACGTCTGCTGCAACATGGACTGCGCGCAAGGACTCATTTATACAGGAACCCTCTCAAGCTAAACCGTCACCGCCTGCGGCTACAATGGGCCGCTCAGCATAGAGACTGGCGTGCTGATTGGCAGCATGTCGTGTTTTCTGACGAATCCCGCTTTAATTTGTGGTATCATGATGGCCGTATTCGTGTCACACGCTATGCCGGTGAACGCCAGCTTCCGAAGTGCATTATCGAACGCCGCAGTGGACGAACACCCGGAGTTATGGTCTGGGGTGCCATAGGATATCATGGACGATCTCAATTGCTAAGAATTGTGGGCAATCTGAACAGTAACCGGTACATCAGTGAAGTTCTACAGCCCCAAGCTGTTCCCTTCCTTCAAAGCTTGCCAGGCGCTATATTTCAACAGGACAATGCCCGCCGTCATATCATTAGGACTGTTCAATCCTTCTTTGCAACGCGGCAGGTACAGCTTCTTCCTTGGCCAGCGTATTCTCCGGATATGTCGCCGATTGAACATGTGTGGGATTTCGTTGGTCGGCGTCTCGCTCGTGATCCTCGTCCTGTTGCTTCTGCAGACGAACTTTGGGTGCGCATACAAACAATATGGAATGCTCTTCCTCAGGCAGACATTCAAAATTTGTTTGACTCCATGCCACGTCGTGTAGCAGCACTTATTGCGGCGCGTGGTGGCTACACAAAATACTGATTCCGATCTCTTGTTATTGTTTGTTTGCTTTGAACATTTAATCATTTATTTGTACCACTACCACTCAACTGTGTATTAAATTTCATTCAGTTATGAAGATTCCTTCATGGTGTTGCAATTTTCACAAACATGAGTTTAGTTATGGCGAGGGATAATAAATTGACATGTTCCTGCATTTCAAAACATTTGAGTTTACTAAATCCCCCAGATTATGATTTTAAATCATTTGAAGGTATATAAATATTTATATTTTTCCTATACTATTTCCTCTGCAGTTCTATAAACATAAATCCCAAGAATTATGACATCTGTAATGGCAGAATAAAAAGTAAATGCCAATATTTCTGAGATTCCAAACCATTTTTAACCTGGGGCGAGAGAAAAATAATTTGGTGTAAATTGCAATGTTTATCTCAACTCGAGACAATTTTATATCCTTGAGAGAAATATTTCGATGCCTGACGGCATTTATTTTTTTTCTTAAAAAAAACCCTAGTTGTTTCCGTAAATGATGGTATTTCTGGGATTAAGTTATATCTCAGAATGTGTGAAAATATCAGTTTCTGTCTTTAAATAATCTTCGTTTTATTGAAAGATTTTCAACTAAATGCATAAATGTAAATAAATTCATTTTATTTCGTAAAAGAAATAAAATGTCACTTTTTATTTTTGAAATAAAATATCTTTTTTGTCTTTATGTTAAGTATTTTTATTTTTCAATGCTACAAAAATAATAAATAATATATAACTAATATATAATGACATGTGTTACTTTCAATTTATTTATTTATAATAATAGGTATTAATATTTGTAAATGAATAAAATGATAATATTTCTAAATATATAATAGGTTAATATTTCTGATGTCGTTATCAGAACTTTACAAATATTTATGTAATTCTAATAAAACATTTTTAATAAAATTGTAATATTACTTAAAACAGTAAAAATTTATAATAAATCAAAACAATAACAGTTAATTTTAATTGAAAACAGTTAATTTTAATTTTAATTTATGTAAATCTAATAATTTTTTTTTAAAAAATGTAATGCTACTTAAAGCAATAATAATTTATAATAAATGAATTCAATGATAGTTGACATGAATTGAAAACGATAGTTCATTGCAAATGATAATAATAATTATAAGAAAAAAAAACAATAATAATTCACTATTAATAAAAACAAAAATAGTTCACTATAAAAAATGATAAATGAAAACAATAATAGTTCACTTTAAATGAAAACAATAATAATTCACTATAAATCAAAAGCAATAATAATTTATCATAAAACAATAATAATTCACAAATGAAAACAATAATAATTTACAAATGAAAACAATAATTTATTACAAAAAACAATAATAATTTATCTATTTATTTTTATTGCTCATTGTTATATTAAATTTTGAAAAGATTCATAAAAATATAAGGAAAAAATTAATATTTCTGATAGATATATATTCATTTGCCATCAATTTCCTTGTAGAAAGGAAATCCTTATATTTATTAAAACCTTTCAAATTCTAATAATGAAAATATGAAGTTTATTATAAGAATTAAATTTGAAAAATATAAATATTTATATTAAAATATTTGATTAAAAAAACTGAAGAAATATGCAATTTCTCAAACTAAATTATATTTTTATTACAATTTCAAAATGCTTTTCGCAGAATGACAAAAAATTCGAATTTTAACAATTTTGTAATTTAAATTTATAGCGATAATTTAAATAAGCATTTCAAATTGAAAATTGCTTTCAAATATATATCATTTACTATTTGAAATTTTTTAAAACTGAAATAAAAGTATTATTTTAATGTAACAGAAGAGAAACATATTTTTTTAAATTACAGTGATCCTATTGTGATGATTTGAAAATAATTCATTCTAGAAATTTGATATCTACAAATATCATTAAATCGGGAGAAGTGTTTACAACATTACATTTTTGACAAATTCAGCTTTTAATTGGAATGACACATTTGAAGATTAACTTAAATATATGTTTTTTGAAGATTAGCATATCTATTCATGTTTTGAATATTTTTAATTCAGACTGCATTTTGAATTTCAACAATAGATGAAAATGCAGTAATAAATTAATGATATTTTATATAAAAAAAAATGTTGCATCAATAAGAAATTTCACAAATTCGCTATCGATATAAATATATATATATATATATATATATATATATATATATTCTTAGTTAGTCGTTTTTAATATTCAATCACCGTTGAGTTGGAATGATACTGGCTACTTAAAAACATCTTAAATTTGATGAGTTTGCTCAAACGGTTTCATGGTGAACCCTAGATAATGCTGAACCTTTTAAATATCTGCCGAATCTTGAACAAGTCTTCTGAATCTACTGCATATGAAAATCATGTATGCAGACGCTCACTTAAAAATATTCATAATTGAAAACAATATTTGTTATTTTATGTTTGTCTGTTGTGGTAACCCTAACACACACACATATATACTACATATTCAAATATTCAAACGCTTGGATAAATGTACACCCTAAAGAAAATTTCTATGCATATTGCAGTGTTTTTCACTTTTGCAATTGCATTTTTTAAAAATACGTCTTTGTATTGATTATTTCTTTGTGAAGAAATACTTCCTGTAAGAATTATGCAATATAAGTAAGTTTATAGCAAGTTTTTGTCGTACAAGTTTTCAAAAAAAAAAATTAATAATTTTTTCTGAAGGAAAATTAAAGTATGTGTCTGGAGCGAAAAGTCGACCTTTACTTCCTATTACTGGTTAAAAGCTTTTTCTGGTTGTTTCATAAACTTACTTAAAGAGTTTATATTACACTTACAGTTTTAATTTAGAATATGAACAAATAAATGAATTCACGTGTTAGTAGTTTACATATTTAAATGCATTCATATGTTAATAATTTTAATAACTAAATCCATATGTTAAAAGATTAAATAATTTAATGCATTCATATGTTAAAAGATATTATATTATTATTTGAAATATAATTCCATTGAAAAATTCTCATTACATTAACCGTAAAAATATCTACCGAAGTATTCCGATATAATACAGATGAACATATTTCTTAGACGTGATAAAATGCAAAAGAAAAATCTATGTTATTTCGGATTATACAAATGCTTCGTTAGATCTACCCTTTTTGAATCGAGTCACCCAGTCACTTGTTATTATTACTATTATTTGATTATTTGGATTTTACATAATTTTATTATATATGCCGAATTTCTGGATAACTCAATTTCCAACCTGTATTTATATATTTTGTCCTTTTTGTTTTGGTTCTGCAAATGTTTCTTTTTTTACGTGTATTCATATATATATATATATATGAACGTTTAATATTTATTAAGCTGTAGTTTTGCTTTTTTACACTAATATTTTTGTTATTTTTATTTGAACTTTGATATTTTTCTTTTTTATCTTTGATACACACATTTTAAATTAAGTTTATTTAAGGTGATTTTATAAACCTTTGTCCCTAAAGTGGTAATTCGTACCCTTGCTATTTAGTGTCGCGTTACATGATATCAATAACAATTTGAATATGTTCTCTATCTTATGCGATATAGTTCTTATTTGAGTTTGTAATACTTTTATAAATATATTTCTAATCCGATTATTCTTTTGTAAAAATCTTGTGCTATTTTTAAACATTGTTGATGAGTAAGTAGTTCTAATACTGAGATCACACAATTGTTGACGAGTAGGTAGTTCTAATACTGAGAGCACACAATTGTTGATGCATAAGTAGTTCTAAAATTGAGACCACACAATTGTTGATGAGTAGTAGTTCTAATACTGAGATAATACAATCTCATATTTATGATAATAGCCTTAAGTAGTCAGCTGATAAAGGACTTCCTTTTTGTAAAAATAAGAAATTGTATTACACTATAAAATTGAAGGAATAAAAATGAGAAAACAATCACTTTATACTTTGACATTGCTAGTTTTCTATGACACTTTATAAATAGAAATTGACGTGTTAGAACTCACAAGACCGAGGCGAGAAACACAAACCAAAACAAGTTGCAATTATTTGTGAAAAAAACAACAGCGAAACATCTCTCTTAATCTCTTCTTAATGGAGAAAAAAAAAACTGCTATGTCCCATTATTTTGTAATAGAAGTTCTGAGGAAGACCATTTCTTTTCCATCGCAACCGTCCGAAGCAATCAAAGTGAACTAAATCACTCTGGTGGAAAGAAATAAAAGTTAACATAGTTTTCAAACCAAAGCGATGACCAGAGAAGGAAGTTCCGCTGCAGCGAATGGAGAATTAAGAGATATTAGATTTGACAAACGCGCATCGGTTGTTAAGGAAGTAGAAGCTTTTAAGAGAACAACGGAAAAAGAAACACTTAATTTAATTTTTTTTGGAGAAGTGTAAAATTTACTTTAGTCTTTTTGATTTGTATTATCTAAAACGGCCTCTTGAATACAGGAAGAATAAAATCTATTTCATTTTCATTTTGAAGGAAATATATTTTGAAAACATGAGTAATGGGGATTGAAATTTGCAATTAAAAATGAGTATTATTTGTAGCAACAACAACAGAAGTATTCAATAAGAAAGTAAATAAATAATTTGATGTGTAATGTTACATTAGTTTAACAAGTGTTTTAGCATTTGATTAGAGTTATGTATCAAATTTTTAGAAAATTTCGCTTTAAAAAATTATTGCTTTTGGTCCGAACAGGCTTGCTCTTTTTAATCTACTTTTTAGCAACATATACTTTGTTAAACGTTATTTTAAAATAAGAAGAAGAATAATAAAATAGAATAAATTATTTTTAAGAATGTATTTAAAAAGGGTAGAGACAAAAAAATACATAAAAAATAATACTGCATTCAGACAAATGTAACAACGCTTCCTCCCTCATACTGTCAAGAGTGCCGTTCTGGAAAAATGGTCAGTAGACCTCGAGATTCTCATCCGAAAGGAAGTACAACACCACCTGCGCTCCTGCTGAGAAAAATTTAGTTTATAATCTCTCATCATAAGAGGAAATGTATTTAGTGCATATAAGTGTATTAGTTGGCCTAAAGAGTCTCACATGGAGAGGAGCTATATTTCGCGCAGCCTACGTGTAGCCGAATATCGGGGTTTCGGTGTAGAAGTGGAATCCCTCCACGAATCGATGATTATCTCTCTTTAAATGTGTTAGTGTTCTCTAATTGTAGCTCAAATTTAACAACTCAACCTCACCCAGTTACAATCTGGTTGCCCAACCTGCACCCTGCACAAGTAAATTAAGAAAGAATATGATTTTAGGATTAAAAAACATAAAAAATTACTTATTTTCTTCGCTTTTAATTTTTTTTTTCATTAAAAAAAACTGGATCATGTTTCCAGTTTTAGTCTGCTACATAAATCTGAAATTATACAAAAAAAAAAAAAAATAATTATTATTATTAAAAAAAATTAACGTTTTATAACACAGTGAAATATCTCTAATGAATTGAAGAATGGGAGTTTATTACATTAAAAGTGTTACAAATATGTACCAGCAATACGAACTCAAGTTAGAAGCAAGCAATATATTCAAATAAATTTCAAAAGTAGCTGCAACTTCAGCTTTGAATATGGGAAAGAACAAATAAGCAATTTTCCCGAAAAGAGGAGAAAATAGGCCCGATAATATCATTGAAGGATGGGGTCTTCACACCAACCAAATTACCTTCTAAAGTGAAATATGCAAATAACATGAGTGATCCAAAAATCGCTGCAAAACAGACTTCAAAGGGGGGACAGATTTAAATCTCGATAAAACTTTTTTCAGAGACTTTCAGCAAACTGCTACTACTGTTTTGGCTCTTTCGTTGTTTGTGTAATGTGATAGAGGTCATTTTACTTTAGAAAGGCAGGATTTTATTTTGATTTGTTTTCAAATGCTGGGTATGTTGATTTGAAGTCATTCTCTGCCAAAATAGGAGATATGTAGCAAATTCAGCATTATCTAGGACATGCATGATGATGACCTTCTATATTGTACTTACATAATTTTCTTAGTTATGTAGAACAAACGAGGTCCAAAGATAATACTTTCTTTTTCATGCTTAATGCGAGGACATTCGGGTCAACGGATTTATCATCATTAACCACGATACAGATATATGTAGGGTTTAGGTTTAGCATTTTTGTCAGGTTTCTAACTAACTAAGCATCTTTATTTGGAAGCTTAATATATGTTATAGTACGCTGTTTTGGTCCTTAAAATTATACAATTATACGTTTTTGGGGTTGATGTATATATATATTGAAAATAGATTTTTTTAAAACTTTGTATACATCTACATGATTTAACGTAATTTTAATATTATTCGTGTTGAACATCTGTATTCAAAATAAATATCTGAAAATGCTAATATTTTCTAAAAATACATCTTTTAGCTTATTTTTACTATAAATATATATATATACACTGAAGTGACAAAAGTCATTTGATACCTCTTAATATCGTGTCGGCCCTCCTTTCGCCCGGCGAAGTGCAGCAACTCGACGTGGCATGGACTCAACAAGTCGTTGGAAGTCTTCTGCAGGAATATTGAGCCATGATGTCTCGATAGACGTCCATAATTGTGAAAGCGTTGATGGTGCAGGATTTTGGGCACGAACAGACCTCTCGATGATGTCCCATAAATGCTCGATGGGATTCATGTCGGGCGATCTAGGTGGCCAGATCATTCGTTGGAATTGTCCAGAATGTTCTTCAAACCAATCGCGAACAGTTGTGGCCCGGTGACATGGCGCATTGTCATCCATAAAAATCCCATCGTTGTTTGGGTACATGAAGTCCATGAATGGCTGCAAGTGATCTCCAAGTAGCTGAACATAAGCATTTCCAGTCAATGTTCGGTCCAGTCGCACCAGAGGACCAAGTCCATGCCATGAAAAAACAGCCCACACCATTACGGAGCCACCACCAGCTTGAACAGTGCCTTGCTGACAGTTTGGGTCCATGGCTTCGTGGGGTCTGCGCCACACTCGAACCCTACCATCAGCTCTTACCAACTGAAATCGTGACTCATCGGACCAGGCCACGGTTTTCCATTCATCTAGGGACCAACCGATATGCTCACGTGCCCACGAGAGTCGCTGCAAGCGATGTCGTTCTGTCAGTAAAGGCACTCGAGTCGGTCTTCTGCTGGAATAGCCCAAGAAAGCCAAATTTCTCCGCACAGTTCTAACAGACAAGTCCCTTGTACGTCCCACATTGATTTCTGCGGTTATTTGACGCAGTGTTGCTTGTCTGTTAGAATTTACGACTCTTTGCAGACATCGCCGGTCTCGGTCGTTAAGTGCAGGCGGTCGACCACTGCGCTGTCCATGGTGGGATGTTATGCCTGAAATTTCATACTCTCGGCCCACTCTTGACACAGTGGATCTGGGAATGTTGAATTCCCTAACGATTTCCGAAATGGCATGACGCATGCGTCTAGCTCCATCTAACATTCCGCGTTCAAAGTCTGTTAATTCCCATCGTGCGGTCATCATCACGTCAAAACCTCTTCACATGAATAACTTGAACAGAAATGAAAGCTCTGCGTATTTATACCTGTTCTACGCGATGCTTCTGCCATCTGAAAATTTTCATATTGCTATCCCATGACTTTTGTTACTTCAGTGTATATATATATATATATCTAATATATAAAATTCTCGTGCCAAACACCTCTGAAACGGCTTGACCGATTCTTATGAAAATTTTTGTGCATTTTTGGTAGGTCTGCGAATCGGTCGTAATCTATTTTTTAAATCCCCTAAGTGATAAGGGTGGTCCACCCCTAAATATTTTTAAAAATTTCTTTAGTAAAACAATGTAGTGTTTTTTTTTAAATTTCTTAGTCATGAAATTACATCGTCACTGTGACGTAATGTTGAAAAATTACAACTAAAAGTAAACATGTGTGTTCAAATGCTTCAAGATGCATCCGCTGAAACATTCTCAAAACAACTGTTAGATAATGGCGATGGAAAAATTGCTGTACATGAAAATACTGGATGCATAAAATTTTCGACAGATTTCTTCACAATCATCGACTCTCAAAATAATCTCATCAACCACATATTTCCCGATGTATGCACACAATTCCAAAATCTTGATTGGTTGGCAGAAAGAGTAATTTTGGCAGCAAAAAATGTGGTTTAAATTGTCGTCAATGGTTTAAATTCCAAGATACAACAGATGTTTCCAGGGAACTTGGTGTCATACAAATCTATCGATATAGTTTGCGATGCCAATAAAGCTGTAAATTGAGTTTTTGAATTCATTGGATTTGCCAGGCATGCCACCGCATCATTTACAATTAAAGGTTGGATCTCCGGTTATTTTGATTCGTAATTTGAACCCACCATGGCTGTGCAATGGAACACGATTAGTCATTAAAAACTTAATGAAAAACGTTATCGAAGCCAGCATTTTGAATGGCAAGTACCGAGACGAAAATATATTGCTGACACGAATCCTTATGATTCCCACAGATGTGCCAATTGAATTCAAACGTATTCAATTTCCAATTAGATTGGCATTCGCAATGACAATCAATAAGTCGCAAGGCCAAACGATGTCTGTTTGTGGCTTAGATTTAGGCACACCATGTTTTTCCATCGGACAACTATACGTGGCATGTTCGAGTGTGGGTAACCATCCAGTTTGTTTGTGTTGGCTAAAGACGGACTAACCAAAAATATCGTACACTCCATTTCACTTAGAGTTTGATGTTGATTATTTTTTAATTGCCATAATTAGTAGTAAATATGTAAATAACTATTTTTGATGCATATACAGCTATCATATAATGTAATTTAAAATATATTTATTAATTTAATAAAATATAAAGGATGAAATGAATAAATGGTTAGTGTATTATCATTTTATAGGCCGTCATAGTCTGCAACTTTCCATTCCTCTTCCAATCATAACCATATTTCCACACACTTATAATAAGTTAGGTTTTTTTCTGTATTTAACTAAAAAAAATTATTTTATAGAAATAATGTATATGGCAAAACAACGGGTGCCGGGTCAACTAGTATATATATATATAATTATTCTGTACACGTCTTAGTCACTGAACTTCTCCTAAACGGTTAGACCGAGTTTGATGAAATTTTTTTGTGTGTGTTTGAGTGAGACCTCGGATGGTTTATATATGCAGTTAGACCCGGTAGGTGGCGCTGCAATCGGGTTCTTCTATACGTCACTGAACTCCTCCTAAACGCTTGACCGATTTTGATGAAATTTTGTGTCTGTGTTTGACAAATCATGAAGAATGTTTTTATGCTATCCTCTTTGTTGTAAGTTTCCACCAGATGGTGCTGCAGTATATCAACCTCTATACCGTTCAACCAATCGCTATGAATATTGGTTATAATTTGCATTCGAGTATGGAAAATTTGTTTGCGCTTTTGTCACTTGCCACCAGGTGGTGCTGCAGCATTTTATCTTATATACCATTCAAACGACATCCATGAAAAATAATATGCACATATATTGGAACGTGGAGAGTAAATTCGCGATATGAAATTCTCTATTACGCATTTTTTTTTAGGCAGGACAACTCATGCCGGGTTCTGCTAGTCAATTTAAAAATACACTGAATCTAACTAAAAAAATCACAATTAATGAGTTTGAATTAAATTCAAATTATTTAAGATACATCTTTACCATTACAAGTAAGAAAGAAAATTATTTTCAAAAAATTATTAATTTTTTACATTAATATTTATTAAAATCAAATCCCTATGCAATTATAGTACCCATACGCCAATAAAAATTTTGCATAAAAATATCTATGAAATTGTTCTTTGTGGTAATAAATATTATAATTTTTTTAAGTTTCTTTTGTTATTACTTTAATTACTCACAGAAATAAAATCACAGGGAATGTCAAATGTAATTTATGATATAAGTTTCATAAAAAACATATTTACGTTTAAAAATGTATTATCCTATCCTGTTTCCAGGAAATTTTATTTAGACTTCCAACTTACTGGCACTATGGACAAAACATCCAAAACAGCAGCTGCATATTTTATCCATCGATACATACAGAAACTCGAATATTGTACAGACACATAAAATATCAAATACCCTCAAACGACATTCTTCAGGTTTATTATTTTATTCATTAAATTTATAATGCTTCAGTATTTATATACTTTATATACTAGTTTGCTGTTTTGCTTGTACTGAGTTTTTGGAAATAAAGGTTATACATCATGTAAGTTAACAAATATCAATAAGTATAACAGAGTTATATATTTTATTTATCTCTCGAATATATTTTATTACCTCTTACCTCTCTCCAACTCTATGGTCTCTCCAACTCTCGACATATGGTAAAGTTCGCAGCTAGCTTGCAAGAGGAGTCAAGTTCGAATCACCTGGCATCTCCCAGTCACTGATTTCAGAGAAAAGAAGGCATCTTGACGCATGTCGCAATCGGTATAAACGGCTTGCACCAAGGTTCCTGGCGGGTGTGTTTAGTTTAATATCCCTTGGCACCCGGTATTTAGCCCCAAAAGCCCCCCAAACTCTACGGAAGTCGTTAGCCATTGGATGATTGTACTTGACATATGTAAGTAGAACACTGGGGGTAACGAGATATTCGACATATTCTTTAAGCAAATACGGGCGTACAATGTGTGTAATTAAAAAAGAAATTTCCTGTTTGCAAGAAGTAATGCGATTGTAATAGTTGACAGAAGGATATTGAATTTACTACTGTGTCCAAAAAGTAAAACCAATTTTCAATTTAAATTTCACGGGGCTTATGGAATTTCAATTTTTTTTTCTGCTGGCAATGTCTATCACATCTGTCAGAAATTTCACGTCAAAATATTCATTCGTGTTTCACTTACGCTTGGCTTTGTGAGACGTTAAAACTGACTCCGGCGATTTTTTAAATGTCTGAATTAAGTGAGCAAAGCACTTGCATTCAATTTTGTTTGCGGAATGAATATTCGTGAGCAGAAACATAAAGAATATTGCAGAAGGCATTCGATGTGCAAACTATATCAGAAATAAATGTTTACAAGTGGTACAAACAGTTCAAAGAAGGCAGAGAATGCGTTGAAGACGAAGAGGCCTCTGGTCGACCATCATCCTCAACCGAAGCTCACGTCCAAAAAATTAAAGATTTGGTGCTTGCAAACCGTTGATTTACAATTAGAGACTTTAATGATGATGTTGGAATTTCAAAAGGATCGGTCAATTTTAAAAGATGATCACATTTATAAAATAATCACATTTTAAAATATGATCACATTTATAAAATAATCACATTTTAAAAGATGATCACATTTATAAAATAATCACATTTTAAAATATGATCACATTTATAAAATAATCACATTTTAAAAGATTATCACATTTATAAAATAATCACATTTTAAAAGATGTTTTGGGCCTCGAATGCGTACCGAAAACACTAATTTTTTTTGGAAAAACATCGTCCCGTTGAAGTGTGTGAAGCAATGCTTTCTGGCTATCAGGTCTGGTTGCAATACATCATAACTGGAGATGAGATTTGGATTTATGTTTACGGTCCGGAAACAACTGATCAATCAAGGGAATATCGTGGCAAAGGTAAGGAAGATCGCAAAGAGCACGCCGAAGTCATTCAAAAATCAAGGTCATGTTGACTGCTTTCTTCGATTACCGTGGTGTGGTGCATTATGAATTCCTTTCGCCGGGTCAAACAATCAACAAGGAATATTATTTGAATGTTATGCGTCGTTAACGTGAAGGTATTCATAAAAAGAGACCACAGTTATGGAAAGACAAGTCTTGTTTTTTGCATCATGATAATGCGCCAGCTCACACTGCATTGATTTTTAATGACTTTTTCACCAAAAGTGAAACCCATATCACAATTACCGTATTCACCTGTTTTAGCACCGTACGACTTCTGTCTATTTTCTAAACTCGAAACACCACTCCTGGGACACCGTTTTGAGTCGATTAAAGAGTTTCAACGTGAATCGCCGCACGCTTTGAAGGCCGTCCCTGCCGACGATTTTTTACAATGCATTGAGGATCGGAAAAAAAAAAGTTAGCATAATTCCATTGTGTCCGAAGGAGATTACTCCGAAGGCGATGAAATCAATTTGGAAGAATAAATAAAAGAGTTTTTGAAAAAAGTAAAAATTGGTCTTACTTTTTGGGCACAGTTGCATTGTATACATTTCCTTTTATATGCATTGTGATTTCTTCTTACAGTATATTTATCTTATTTTTTTCCTTTACAATAATGGAATACCTGATTTATGGTTACAATATTTACAAAGAAATGAGGGTGCATTGAATAAAATGTTATCAGTGCCGACGTATGATAAATTCTTTTACTTTTGGGGCACAGTAGTAAATTCTATGCTTAACTTCTCTGTTGGCATACGTTGTAAAATACTTTTTGTTCCATGGCCCTATATTTTATGTCCATCTGTCTTTTGTTTAAAGCTACTTTAGTTCGTTTGTCGCATGTTTTAAGTTAATCCGATGTTTTATGTAGAATGTGTACATATTATACACTGGAAAATGCGATCTCAAACTTTAGATATAATATTTCAAAATATTCTTATGATTTCTTCCCTTATATAAAATATTCAAGACTCAGCACGAATTTAACAATGATTGTTATGAAATTTGTTGTTTGTGTGTTGTTTGTTGTGCAAAATTATATGAAATAACGTATCAAAATTGCACAGACAAAAATGAGAACAATTGGCAAATTTTAAAAAATTATTAAAAATATTTATTTCGTTCATTTTATTTTAATGGATTATTTTTAAATATTTCATTATAAGACTGCCTAAAACAATTTTTTATACCAAATAAATTTTATATAACATTGTATATTAACTGTAATTCGTGGATGTATTATATCCAATTAAAATATCGTCACTAAGAAAACATATAATATATTCTATGCATAATAAAAACATAAACATTCTATGCATAACATAAAGCATAAATTATATGAGAGAAAACAAGTCATCTTTTGTTAGTGAATTATTATCTAACAACAAAGAACGGAAAAACTCGCAAAGAGACTGTTGCCAATTATATAACTTTATCTGGCTGTTGCCAAATAAGAATTTTGAATTCTGATATATGCGTTTTATGTAAGTCAGAAAAACTGAATAAGGCCCATCTACTTGTTTTCTCGGGACTGAACTCTAACATACAACAGAATGAGAATTTCTGCACTCTTTGCTGGATGGCCAGAGAAAACATGTCCTGATCACTTTTATCCTTAGAACATGCAACTAGTATTTAGTTGCTTTTAAGGTCTTTTGGTCATTTTTTGCTAAGGAAGTCTGGTCTTTTACCTATGAAATTTATATTTGTTTATGTGTTCTTTTTTTTTCTACTGTAAGTGGCCTAATTTGTATGGATTGAGTTTCAATAAAGCCATAGATAACAACAACAACATATTCTATGCCTGTTTCGTTTTTTGTATCACAAATTTTTCCATAAATAATTTACAAGCAAATTTTCTTCCAAATATTAGCTATGAGAATACATTTTTTTATATATGTATAATAAACGGCATTTTGACTGCATTTGAATGGAAATACAATTTAAACTGAACTGAAAAAATTTGGGGAATTTTCCTCTGAATGTTCAAGTGACGTATTTATAAATTTGAATTTTAAATTTGTTCTGAACTGATCATATATTTGACATTAATACTATTACTATAAATATTTATAACCAATAAACTATGTTAGTAAAGGCAATATCTTTATTCCTTAATAATAAACAGTCCTATTTGAGGTCCTATTTATTGAGAATGTCCTAAAGGTACTAGCAGTCGCATCCAGTTTATAAAACAACCTAGTTTCTGCTCAATGCAGAAACAAATTACCCACAGCATTCATTATTCAATTAATCCCAACTACAAATATCGAGACTTATCACAACATCGGTTTTCAGTTAGACCAGAAACACCACGTTCAGGAATGGGACTTTATTCATGCCACCGTACAAAAGTCAATTCGTTTTAGTAATTCAATAACATGGCAACCGCTGGAAGAATTTAATCCAATCCAATTGCATCTCAAAGAAGGTTTGCGTCAAGAGCTCTTCCCTGCTCCCAAAAATTTCCTGGAAGGGAATTTTATCTTCATTTAACGATGTCCCACTGGAATTGAGGGGTTGGTTCTCAGATTTAAAAAAAAGACACTTCGATGCAGAATCACGAATAGTCAGAAAGTAACTATAATAAATAAAGTTATACAGTGTAATCGTCAAATAGAAAATCGATATTTATAAGCATTTTCATTATTAAGCTATTTTTTTCTGAAATGTATATATATTTTGCAATGCTATGTACTATCGTTTGCTAAATAAAATGATAAGAAGATATTTTTAGATATTCTTACAAAATTCGTTGTTTGATGTCCTTCAATATCAAAAATTTGAAATACAGCGATATTTATTTCCCTTTAATTGTATTTTCAAAGTGATGGCATTCTGAATCATAATAGTGAATAGCCGTATGTTACTCTTGAGAGCCATGGTGATGTATCAGAGATTTATAGAGATAATTCTAATGTGAAATTCGAATTGCTAAAGGTTACTTGAATTACAATAATTAAAACGGGATAAAACCTTATTGATCAAAATTCCAGTAATGCATATTTGAAGCAACTTAATTAACAAAGAATACCTTGAAACTACGGACATATTCAAAGAAAACAATCTAGTTTATATTTAACCCCTAGCAGAAATCGTGATCAAATTAACTTCCCATAAAAGTCAAGACTTATCACAACATAAGTTTCCAATTACATTAAGAATACCAAACCAAAACGGAACTTTTGCATACCACACAATAGTAGGAACATTATTTAACCAATTATTACAGATCTAGGAAAAAGAATGGATACTTTCCCAGAAATATCCTGGTATTAAATTTCTCGTCATTGCATTAGTATCAGTATTAGTTATCAGTTTAAAGTATACACCACCATTGAGCAAATGCAAAATCAAGAAATATTTATGATATTCAAAATATATTTTATACAGAAAGATAAAATTTACACAGCTGCATATTTATAAATCACATTGATTTAACCTATTAAAAGCACATTTCTTTTATCACAGATTTCCAATATACATTTATTTCTTCAATAACATTTAAGACCAGCCTAGACCAGAATTACAATTAGTAATTTATTTGAAAGATTTTCAGATTTCGATGAAAGGTTAAAACATGGACTAGTAAATGATGCAGATTTAGTAAATTATAAAAACTAAACATTTAAAATGAAAATATTTAAATTGCTGAAAAATGATGAAATTGCTTCAATATTACAAACCAGAAGATAACGTTCGTGAATAACATGTTATTCTGATTGCAGGATCCGCATTTATTAAGTTGTTTTTTTCCTTTATGATATTTATTGCCAAAAGACATATTTCATTTTAAAATTGCACTCAATAAAGTAAATTCAATTGTTGTATTATTATAATGATTAGAAAGTTTAAGTTTATTTGGGATCCATATTTAAAATTTGTAGACAGACCTTATAAAAAAATTCAATAAATTATAGCCATTAGAAATACTTTTGCTCTTGGTCACTATAAAAACCAGATCAAGTATAAAATATATATTCATTTATTGAATTTGATTAATTTTTATTATATTATATTATCATAGTTTTATTATACATAAAAAAGAAATATACGTGTGTTTATTAATTTTCAAGCTTTCAATGAGTATATGATTCCTATGGTATTCACATGTCTGTGTATTCTACATGGGAACTAGGTAGATAGAACATAAATAATTAGTACTTCGCCATATTTTAAATAAATATAAAATAACACCATAAAACTATAAACACTTAATACTAATAACACAACATAACAAAACGTGTTATATGGAAAAGACGTTTTTTACATTATGTATTTTTGGCTTCTAGTCCAATAATATCCTAAAGCTACAAACACTTTCAACATAGCCTGCATTCAAATTTGACACAAAGTACCAATATCCCTATTGACCTCATGAGAAAAATTAAAACTTTACTTATCATCAGTTTTCATTTAGACTAGAAATACATAACCAAAACCAGAAGTGGAGGAATTTGTTTATACCACCCGAGAACACTATATTCATCTTTAATACAAACATGATATAATAATCAGTGTAATTTATTCTGTTTAGTGTTTATTTAACATGAAATAAACTTGATTCATAACATCAACATTCATAAATGAGCTTTTAAGTAATCAATTTAATTTAAATTTATTACACCAAATGTTACCCTCATTCCTAAAAATATTAAATTCTATAAAAGCAATACTTCATTTACAAGAAAATGCACATGCATGCATGTATATATATATATATCTAAAATCTAATGAATTGTCACTCTTAGCAGGGTACACGAGATTTCTCACGTATAAAATTAAAATAGTTTATTACAATTTTCAATAATATAGCTCTTTATAACACAATCTTGATGTTAAATACAATATTTTTCCAATGCATAAAAGAATTCTGCATCTTATCCCCGGATGAAATACTAACAGATGGTTTAGATTTGTACACGGAACCGTTTATCTCTTGCTGCATTCTGTTAATAAAGAGTCGTGTGCTTAAAGTAAACACATTTTTTGTATGTTTACACCAGGATACAGTACATTTGGTATGGAATTACACAGGCGTAATTTACTTATTATAAACTTTTATATGTGTTGGTTAGAGAAATTTTGTTTAAGCATTAGTTTTCATTTAGGCTAGAAATGCTAAACTAAAAGGTTCAGTAGTGGAGGAATTTATTTATACCATTCAAGAACATTTGATCCGTTTTTGTAACTCAATAACGCTGGAATCCAATGAAATAACTTAATTTAATTTAATTACACCTCAAGGATGGTTTGTCAACAAGAGTTCATCCTTTTCCTAGAAATTTCCTGGAAGGAAAACTTCCGCCTTCGTTTAACGACGTCCCGGAGGAATCGAGTACATGGTGACCCGCTATAAAAAAGGACCACATTTTTGCACAAACGCACTGTTCAAGAAGAATTGGCAGTTGCAGCTACAGAAGCGAAACAATAAAACGGCCCACGGACAAGATTTATGTTACGGCGTTGTTTTGTGGCGGAAAGAGATCCCATCAATTGTAGGGTATTAAAGTGCTGAGTTATTATGAGAATAACGTGATTAAGTGTCGCGAAAACACATTATAATGATGCTCGGCGATTTTAGAAGGTAGGGCAGTGACAGCTATTGAATGGGTGATAGGTGGAACGTGATAAAAAGTAGGTATGGATTTACAACCACTACTTCCGCGATATTCGGTCGTAATTTCTTAGATTCGGGCTGCTTTTAACTATTTTATTTTCACTAAGATTTGAGAGTTAGCAGAAAAAAATATTTGTGAGTTTCTATGATAACATCAGACTGAGCATTAAAATTTTATTCCTTGAATGATACCAATGGGCGAAAACGGATAGAGTTTAAAAGAATGTTACTTAAACACGAAATATTTCATTGTAATTACATATCATAAAACAATAATTATTTATTATTAATTTTTGCTTAACATAGTTAAAATTAATCCGATTAGGATGTTTATGATTAGAATTATTGTTTCGAGTATTATTTGATTGTCGCCTTATATTTATATTTTAACTACATATTCAATGGATTTATCATCTTAGCAATTAACTTTTAGGTATGCTATATATAGATATTTTTATATATATGCATACAATTGGTCTGTTTTCTTCTTCTTAGTTAATACCAACTGACTTAAAATTTGCCATTAGCTAAGAATTTTGAAAATATGAATACGTCCATATATACACAGTATGCCCCAAATTTCCTGCATGATTTGAATTCCTAAACATCCTAAATAGTTTGGAATATTTGGTAATGAAAGAGCTGATTCAATCATGAAAATGCACCATGGTGGAGTGAATGAGTATTCAAAAGTTGTTTTCTAAAATAAATCCTCTTCTTGCCTTTATTAAAAGCATTATTTATTGCATGTATTATGGGAATCCATATATAAATGCAAGAGCTTTAATTTTATTTTATTAAATCCCCTTTCATGTTTAGTAAAATAATAATTTTTATTATAAATATAATTCTAAACAATATGTAAATATTTATTTTGAATATGTGTGAAATATATTTGTTTAAAATAAAATTATCGCATAACAAATGTATGTTAAAATGTCATTATTTTTGTCTGAAATAACTGCCAAGAATAGTAAAAAATTAATGTCAAGCATAATTTTGCTGCCATTATTTGAATTATTTTTTTTTAAATAGAGATTTTTATCTTCCTGAATAATTTTATAATAAAACAAATCCTATCCTTTGCCTAATTGGACTCTAATTTATGACCAGTAATTCAGTTATAACAATTTATAACTGTAATTTAGGATAACTGTAATACATGTAATAATTATAACTGTAATTTAGGATAAGCGAAATTAAAGGCGTGTTTGATATTTAAAGCAAGGAACATTAAATAGTAACACTATAAATCTAGCAATTGAAACTAATCGAGTACCATTTTAATGTAAAGCTACCCCATCGCACAACATAACTCCTCATTTTATTTCTATATCGAACGACAATATAAAAATTAGGAATGGAACTTAAATATGACGACTTCGACATCATCCATTAACTAATCATCAAGGAACAACAGTCTAGCAAATGTCTGAAACAATTACAGATTTGCCGTTGCCATTCGATGAAGCAAAGACCGATTTATTTATCCAGATTTCACTTCTGCTTTCTCCCTTAATTGTATTTCTGTTTCGCGCTTACCGTCGGCATTAACTCTCACTGGCAAGGAAATTCTGAGACTGGAATTCCAGGCAACTCATTTATCTTTGTCGATAAAAGTTTCTGGATCTAAATCGAGGTAGCGTGAGCATAGATCATGTGCAGTGTAAGTCGTCGTTCGTGATTTTAAATGTCCTTCATTTTCTTCCACACTCCGGGTTCATAAATTTTATGCGGAAGCTCCAGTTATTTATACGTAAATTTAACTGTGCGAAAAGTATTCTGGAGTTCCATCAATTAGCGTGTTAACTGCAGACCGTGATAAAGGATTTCGATGAATAATTTTCGAATATAGAAACGTTGTAAAGAACTATTTTAAAGGTGTGAGCAATATTTAATATTTATGAAATTTAACTAATGGAGGTTAAAACATATGGTATTAAAGTATTCTGAATTACAAGATTTATTGTGAAAAATTTAACTCAAGAATTATTTTTTAAGTATTTAAAATATTTAATAATCATTATTTTCTTTATCATTCATCAGAAAGTTAATTGTGTTTCAAAGTATTTCAATTAATAAGCTTGATAACTACATACCAGATAATGATTTCGAAAAATGATTTTCAGGTGTAAGTAGTTTGTTTTGAATTGTAGAGATTTACAATTTGAAAAGATGTGATCATATTAAGTTCAATAGTTAATCATTATAATATTTAATTAATATATATTGATACATTTGTTATTAAAATATTTTAAATTATAATTGACTTCATTAAAAATGTAATATAAGAATATTTTTAAAGCATTTGAAATGCATGAAAATAATTTCGATGATTTATCAATTTTTTTTTTCATTTATTTCTTTTAGTATGAATTGAATTTCGATTTTTAAAGGCATATTGTTTCATTTTCTTGTTAATGATATGTAAATATATAATAAAAGTTCTCATTATATATTTTTTTAATTTGCGTATTTGAGAAATAATTTGATTTTTTCTATTTTCCTACCATCTTTTTCTCATCATAAACATTTTAACAAAAATGTCAAAGTTATTCTACATAGTAATTTAGTTTCTTGATTCAAAATCTCATTTGAATTTATTGTACGTTTCAATGAATTCTCTTAAGAAGGTAATAAGTGATAAAATGAAAAAAAAAGGAAACATAATTAAAACATGGAAGATGTTTAGATTCGACTTTCTTCCAGGTGAAATGGTGCTCTAATTAAAACATTAGCATATAGATTGACAGTCATCTTCAACAATTATCGACGGTCAGTGAATTCAAATACAGTTAGGTTTTTCCATTAATCCGATTAGCTGGAATTTAATTTACGTTAAAATAAAAACAAAAAAATAATTTTAGGTAACTTTGAAATTAAAAGTGACAGTGAAAAGATTTTTTAATTGGAAAATTAAAAAAAGACTTTGATTAAGATAAAAATATTTTTAAAGATATATTTCAATTTTTTTTTCTTAATTGTGAATTACCAGTATTACCATATATTTGGAAATAATTTACTTTTTCCTAAAATTTGAAAAAAAAAAAAATTAATAATAACCATGTTTTTCTAATCTATTTTTGCATAGTGCTTTGATATTAAAAAAAAGCTCAACTAACAAGTTTATTTTATTTGTTCCATTTATAAATTTATTATAAATTTAATTTATAAAAAAACTGAAAAAAAAAGGTAAACATGAGTTTAATTCCGTTTAATTAATGAATCTTAATATCAATAGTTATGAAAATTAAACTTTCTATGTACAAATAGTTTAATCTTTATTTAATTCATGCAATAATTTAATAATAAATACTTCATTAACACAGTTAACCAAAAAATGACAAATTATCAAAAAAAAAATATATATATATATTTTTTTTTTATCTTAACAGGCATTTTATTAAGCTTTCTAATATACTTTTTAGCAGCATATATTTTATTAAAAGTTATTTTAAAATAATATATAAAAATGATAGAGATAAAAAAGTACATACAAAATAATACTGCATTCAGGCAAGTGTAACCGGGGCTTTTCGGCTTAGAAGTGGAGTCATTCCACGAATCTATAGTTATCTATCTTTAAATGTGTTAAATATTTTGTGGTTCTAACTGTGTGTATAAATAAAGCTATGAGTTCACCAACCTGTGCCTCAAATATCTCATTCCAACCACAATTAATTTCATTCTGTTTGCGCAACCTGCATACAGCAAAAGTAAATTATAAAAGTATATGATTCTCTGTACACTAAAACAAAACTTAAAATAACTTTTTTTTCTTCTTTTTAAAAATTTACTTTTTTTTTAAACGAAAGCTGGATCCTGTTTTAGTCCTGTTTTATCTGAAATAAATAAAAAATCAATAATTATTTTTGAAAAAATAATATTTTATAACATGGGAAATTTCGCTAATGAATAGTAGAGTGAGAAGTTATTGGAATAAAAATAATACAAAATATATATCAGCAATAAGAACTCAAGTTAGAAACAAGCTAAATATTCAAATAAGTTTCAAAAGTAGCTGCAACTTCAGCTTTGAATACGAGAAAGAACAAATAAGCAATTTTCTCGAAAAGAGGAGAAAATAGACCCCGATACTATTATTGAAGGCCCCGGATACTATCACGGCAAACCAAATTACCTTCTAAAGTGAAATATGCAAATAACATCAGTGATCCAAAAATCGCTGCAAAACAGACTTCAAAGGGGGACGGATTGAAATCTCGATAAAACTTTTTTCAGAGACTTTCAGCAATCTGTTACTAGTGTTTGGCACTTTCGTTGTTTCGGTAATGGGATAGACCATTTTTCTTTAGGAAGGCAGGATTTTGTTTTGATTTGTTTTCAAATGTTGATAGGTTGATCTGAAGCCATTTTCAACCAGAACAGGAGATATGTAGCAAATTCAGCATTATCCAGGGCATGCATCACTATTGCCTTCTACATTGCTATTACATCGTTTTCTTAGATATGCAGAACAAAAAGGTCCAAAGATAATACTTTCCTTCTCATGCTGAATGAAAGGACATTTGGGTCACCACATTTAACATCACAGGGCCTGAATGGCCGAGTGGCTAGCGCTCTGGCGCTCGGTACTACAGGTTTCGGGTTCGAGTCCCAGCGGTGCCATGGATGTGTGTAGTGGTTCGGAATTCACTTTAAACCGTAGGTAACGGTATAATAGGATCACAGAGAGTTGCGGGGGCATTGTTACTCCGCGTCCGTGGCTTATCTTCAACTTACACGCGCCCCCTGGGTAATGCAAAGTAATTTCTGTGCAGCGCTTGCCTTAAGGCATCCAAGACTTCCATGTCTGTTTGGCAGCTGCATTGAAAAAAAAAAAACATTTATCATCACTAACCGCGATATAGATATATGTAAGCTTTCTATACAGAATTTTTGTCAGGTCTCTCTAACCAAGTAACTTCATTTGTAAGCTTAGATAATTATCATTATCTAAGTTTACATCTAAAATAATTATCATTATGCAAGCTATATCAAAGCTATTATCATTATATTAGCGAAGCAATTTAGGTTTTACAGAAGACCGACTTCAGACCCTAAAATTATATAATTATGCATTGGTTTTGGGGAAAATGTATGTATATAAATATATAAATTTTGAATTTTTAAATAATTTTTAAGTTTTTACAAGATTTAAAAATATGTTTAATATCATTCGTGTTGAAAATATTTGTTCTAAGCAAATATCTGAAAGTGCTCATTCTTAAAATACATCTTTTAGCTTATCAATTTATAATTTCATTGAACATTGTTTATCTAAAAAAAAACACAATTAATGAGTTTGAATTAAATTCAAATTATTTAAGATATATCTTTACCTTTACAAGTAAGAAAGAATATAATTTGCAAAAAATTATAAATTTTTTACATTAATATTTATTAAAGTTAAATCCTTATGTAATTATAGTACCCATACGCCAATAAAAATTTTGCATAAAAATATCTATGAAATTGTTCTTTGTGGTAATATATATTATAACTTTTTAATTTTCTTTTTTTTATTACTTTTACTCACAGAAATAAAATCACAGGGAACGTCAAATGTAATTTATGATATAAGTTTCATAAAAACATATTTATGTTTAAAAATGTATTATCCTATCCTGTTTCCAGGAAATTTTATTTAGACCCCTAACTTACTGGCGCTATGGACAAAATATCCAAATCACCAGGAGCATATTTTATCCATCGATACATATAGAAACTCGAATATTGTACAGACACATAAAATATCAAATGCCCTCCAACGACATTCTTCAGGTTTATTCTTTTATTCATTAAGTTTATAATACTTCAAATGTACAAGCATAGTCAGCTTTTTTTGGTGTACTGAGTCTTTGCAAAAGTTATGCATTATGTAAGTTAACAAATTTCAATAAGTATGACTGAGTTATATATTTTATTTATCTCTCGAATATAAGTATTTTTCCAACTCTCGGCAGATAGCTTGCAGGAGGAGTCGAGTTCGAATCACCTGGCATCTCCCAATGCTGTCACTGATTTCAGAGACAAGAAGGCATCTTGACGATTGTCGCAATCGGTATAAACGACTTGCACCAAGGTTGTTGGACGGAGTGCTTAGTTTAAGATCCCTTGCCACGCGTCAATTGGAGTATTTAACCCAAGAAGCCCCCAAACCTCTATGTAAGTCGTTAGCCATTGGATGATTGCACTTGACATATGTAAGTGGAACACTGGGGGTAACAACATATTCGACATATTCTTTAAAGATACGCGGGTGTATAATGTGTGTAATTAAAAAAGAAATTTGTTGATTGGAAGAAGTAATGTGATAATAATAGTTAACAGAAGGATATTGAATCGTATACAATGCTGCAGAAAGCATTCAGTGAGCATTGCTATCTATGAAAGAAACGTTTATAAGTGGTATAAGCAGTTCCAAGAAGGCAGAGAACGCATTGAAGACGAAGAGCACTCTGGTTGCCCATCAACCTAAACCGACGAAGCTCACGTCCAAAAAATACGACATTTGGTGCTTGCAAGCCATCGATTTACATTTAGAGACCTTGCTGATGATGTTGGAATTTCAAAAGGATAGGTAAATTTTAAAAGATGATCACATTTATAAAATAATCACATTTTAAAAGATGCTTTGAAACATATCGAAAACACTGAAATTTTTGGAAAAACATCGTTGCGTTGAAATTTGCGACATAATGCTTTCTGACTATCAGGACAAGTTGAAATGAATCATAACTAGAGATGAGGCTTGGGTTTATGCTTGTGACCCAGAAACAAGTCGCAGAACACAGTCGCTCAAAAATTAAGGTCATTTTGACTGTTTTCTTCGATTACCGTGGTGTGGTGCATTACGAATTCCTTCCGCCGGACCAAACTGTCAACAAGGAATATTATTTGAGTGTTATGCGTCGTTAGCGTGAAGCTATTCGCAAAAAGAGGCCACATTTATGGAAAGACGACTCTTGGATTTTGCCTCACGATAATACGCCAGTTGACACTGCATTGATTCTTTATGACTTTTTCGCCAAAAATGAAACACATATCGTTCCACAACGAACGTATTCACACCGTGCGGCTTCTGGCTATTCCCTAAAATCAAAAGACCACTCCGGGGTCCTCCACACCGTTTTGAGTAGATTGCAGAGATTCAAAGTAAATCCTACCAATGGAAAAAAAGTTGGCATAAGTTCATTGTGTCCGGAGGGGATTACTTTGAAGGCGATGAAATAAATTTGGAAGAATAAATAAAGAGTTTTTGAAAAAAATTAAAATTGGTTTTACTTTTTGAGCACATTAGTATTGTATACATTTCCTTTTATATGCATTGTGATTTCTTCTTACAGTATATTTATCTTGAACACATTTCGAGCTCTTATTTCTTTCCTTTACAATAATGGAGTACCTGATTTATGGTTACAATATTTACAAAGAAATGAGGGTGCATTGAATAAAATGTTATCAGTGCCGACTTATGATAAATTCTTTTACTTTTTGGGCACAGTAAATTCTATGCTTAACTTCGCTTGGTGTCTGTTGCCATACGCTGTAAAATACTTTTTTCCATGGTTCTATATTTTATGCTCATCTGTCTTTTGTTTAAAGCTTCCTTAGTTTATTTTTCCCATGCTTTAAGTTAATTCGATGTTTTATGTAGAATGTGTACACTCGAAAATGCGATCCGAAACTTTATGTATAATATTTCAAGGTATTCTTACGATTTCTTCCATAATTCCATAGGAACTAAACACGAATTTCAAGATGACCTATGAAATTTGTTGTTTGTATTCGTAATTATTTGTAAAATTCTATGAAATAACGTATCAAAATTGCAAAGACAAAAATGTGAACAATTGTCAATTTAAAAAACAAAAATTATTAAAAATATTTCTTTCATTCATTTTTTTTAATGGATTATTTTTAAATATTTCATTATAAGATTGTCTAAAATATTTTTTTTCTGTCAAGTAAATTTTAAATAAAATTGTATATTAACTGTTATGTAATTTGTAATCGTGGTTGTATGAGATACAGTTAAAATATCGCCACTAAGAAAAACATAAAATATATTTTATGCATCATAAAAACATAGACTATATGGACAAAACAAGTCATCGTTTATTAGTGAATTATTATCTAACGCCAAAGGAAATGTCTGGGAGACAATCGGTTGATGACTGGGAAAACATATAGTGGAAAAAACTCGCAAAGAACCTGATGCCAATTATATATCCCTATTTGTCTGTTGCAAATAGGGATTGTGAACTCTGATATATGTGTTTTATGTAAGTCAGAGATTCCCATCTACTTGTTTATTCTGGTCTGGACTCTAACTTACACCGGAATAGTGATCGGTGTACTCTTTACTGGATGGCAACAAAAAACATGTCCTCATCACAATGATTTTTATGATGGTTCTTCTAGCATTTTAATTTTTTTATCCTTAGAACATGCTACTTGTTTCTAGCTGCTTTTAAGGCTTTTTAGTCATTTTTTTGTTAACAATGTCTGGTCTTTTTCCTATGGAATTTTGATTTATTTATATGTTCTTTTTGTTTCTACTGTAAGTGCCCAACTGTGTATGGATTGAGTTTCAGTAAGCCATATATAACAAAAAAACATATTCTATGCCTGTTTCGTTTTATGTATCAAAAATTTTCCCATAAAGAATTTATAAGTAAATTTTCCTCCAAATCATAGATAATTATGAGAATGAAATTTCTTATATACATATAATGAATGGCCTTTTGACTGAATTTGAACGGAGATATAATTTAAGCTGAACTGAATTCTGAATTACTTTCTAATTTTGCTGAATTTTCATGTGTATTTTCAAGTGACATATTTAAAATTTGAATTTTACATTTGTTCTCAACTGAGCATTTATTTTACACTAAACTTATTACTGTAAATATTTATGATGTCTATAAATCTCAGAGAAAAGGACTTTAATTTGCAAGTAACCTTTTTTTAATAAACTATGTTAGGCAATATATTTATTCCTTAATAATAAACAGAGAATGTCCTAAAGGTACCAGCAGCAACATTCAGTTTGTAAGACAAGCCAGTTTCTGCTCAATGCAGAAACAAATTACCCACAGCATTCATTATTCAATTAATCCCAAATACAAATATCGAGACTTATCACAACATCAGTTTTCAGTCAGACCAAAAACACAAAACCGTAGCGTCCAGGAATGGGACTTTATTTATGCCACCGTACAAAAGTCAATTCGTTTTAGTAATTCAATAACATGGCAACCGCTGGAAGAATTTAATCCAATCCAATTACATCTCAAGGAAGGTTTGCGTCAAGAGCTCTTCCCTTTTCCCAGAAATTTCCTGGAAGGGAATTTTATCATCATTTAACGATGTCCCACAGGAATTGAGGACTTGGTTCCCAGATATAAAAAAGAGATACTTTGGAGCAGAATCACGAATAGTCAAAAAGTAACTATAATAAATAAATCTATACCGGGTAATCATCAGATAGTAAATCGATATTTATAAGCATTTTCATTATTAAATCTATTTTTTTAATTTATATATATTTTGCAATACTATATACTATCGTTTTCCAAGTAAAATGATAAGATATTTTTGGGTATTCTTACAAAATTCAATATTCGATGTCCATCAGTACCTAAAATTTAAAGTACGCCGATATTTATTTCCCCTTAATTGTGTTTTCAAAGTGATGAGATACCGAATGATAATCATGAATAGCCGTATATTAATGTTGAGAATCATAGAGATGTATCAGAGATTTATAGAGATAATTCTAATGTGAAATTTGAATTGGGAAATGCTACTTGAATTACAATAATTAAAACGGGATAAAACCTTATTGATCAAAATTCCAGCAATACATATTTTCGATTTTAATCAAAAATATTGTTCTCAAACAAATATATGTTTGAAAAACCGTATCCTTTAAAGCAGGAATCACCAAACTTTGACTCGCCACAGTTTATTTTGATTCTTCTACTTCATTGGCACAACAGCCCATTGTGGGCCAAGGTTGTCTGCCTACTGGCAGATTTCGGGATAACAGATGTTTATTATCAAAATGTCTGTAAAATAAGATGTCTCAAATGAAGGCATCTCTTTATTTCGAGTGAACAGTTCCGCATTTTTTTCCAACTTAAGTAACAAAGAAAATCTTGAAACTACGGATACATTCAGTTTTGTTCAATATATTCAAAGGTAACAATCTAGTTTCTATTGAACCCCTAGCAGTAATCCATGATCAAATTAAATTCACACAATTGTCAAGACTTATCACAACATCAGTTTCCAATTACATTAAGAATACCAAACCGAAACGGAACTTGTGCATACCATACAATAATAGCGATATCGGAAATTAATAAATTAGTAATAATAGACCGATACAAATAGTTTAACCAATTTAATTACACATCTAGGAAACAGAATCCGTCCTTTTCCAGAAATATCCTGGTATTAAACTTCATCGTTGTATATCAATGTTAGTTATCAGTTTAAAGTGTACGCTGCTTTTGAACAAATACAAAATCAAGGAATATGATTGATATTTAAAATATCTTTTATTCAGAAAGATAAAATTTACGCAATTGCAGATTTATAAATCACACCCATTTAACTTATTAGAAGCACATTTTTTATCTCATATTTCAGATATATATTTACTTCTACAGCAACATTTAAGACCAGCCTAGAACAGACTTCAGACCAGAATTACAATTGCTAATTTATCGAAAGACTTTCAGATTTCGGTGAAACGTTAAAGCAAGGATTATGATACAATTTTAATAAATAATAAAAACTAAACTTTAAAATTGTAAAAAAATATTTTTTACAAATAATAATAATAATAAAATACTGTTCTGCGTGCGTAAATTGTTGTTTATCAGTAGTAGTTTTTATCATTATTGTAGTTGTTGTCTATGTAAGTTTATGTACAAAGTTATTGTTTTTTCTCTATAATATTTATTGCCAAAAAACCTGTTCCATTTTAAAATTGTGCTCAATAAAATATATCCAATTATTGTATAATAAAATGTTTAAGCCTTTCGGAGATCCACATTAAAAATTTGTTAAGATTTGAAACATTATACAAAATTTCGATAAATAAAAACCATTAGACATTCTTTTGCTCTTTGTTATTATAAAAATCTGATGTAGTATAAAATATTTATTATTTTATTGAATTTAATTGCTTTTTATTGTATTATGCTATTTTTATTTTTAAAACAGAAATATGCATGTGTTTGATAATTTTCAAGCTTTGAAGTTTTCCATGAGTATATGATTTTTATGTCATTTACATATTTGTGTTTAATACACTAACTAGCCGGATAGATTATAAAGAACTAATATTTTGCTTTATTTTATGTAAATATAAAATAACACTTAACAAAAACACACACCATAAACACTTAATAAGATTAATAACACAACATAAAAACATAACAAAACGTGTTATATGGAAAAGGAGCTTATCATATTGTGAATTTTTGCCGCGTCCTAGACAACAATCCTATCCCAACAAGCCTAAACTTAAATTTGATACTAACTACCAATATCACTAAAGACCTCCCTGCAAAAATTAAAACTTTGCTTAACATCAGTTTTCATTTATACTAGAAATACAAAACCAAATTCAGAAGTGGAGGAATTCATTTATACCATCTACGAACACTCGCTTCGTTTTTGTAACTCAATAACGCCGGAAACCAATGAAAGAATTTCATTTCATTTAATTATCCCTCAAGGACGGTTGGTAAACAAGAGTTCCTCCTTTTCCTAGAAATTTCCTGGAAGGAAAACTTCCGTCGTCGTTTAACGACGTCCCGGAGGAATCGAGTACATGGTGACCCCTTTTAAAAAAGCACCACACTTTTGCACAAACGCACCGCTGTTCGAGAAAAATCGGCGGTTGCAGCTACAGCAACCAACGAAACAATAAAGCGCTTCGCGGACAAGATTTATGTCCCGGCGTTGTTTTGTGGCCGAAAGTGATCCAATCAATTGTAGGGTATTAAAGTGCTGAGTTATTATGAGAATAACGTGATTAAGTGTCGCGAAAACACGTTGTAATGATGCTCGGCGATTTTAAAAGGTAGGACAGTGACAAATATTGAATGGGTGAAAGGTGGAAAGTAATAAAAAGTAGGTATGGATTTACAACCACTGCTTCCGCGAAATTCGGGTCGTAATTCCTTACCTCCGGGCTGCTTTTAACTATTTCATTTTCACTAAGATTTGAAACTAAGTAGAAAAAATTGTTTTCAATTACAATGATAATATTAGATTGGGCTTTCATAATTTATTTCTTGAAGAAGACAAAGAGGCGATAACGTATCAAATTTAATAAAATATTTCTTAAACTCAAAATATTTAATTGTAATTACATATCATAAAGTAATCATTAATTATCATTAATTTTTGCTTAACATAGCTAAAAATTAATCTGATCAGAATGTTTAAAATTTGAATATTGTTTCGAATATTATTCGATTGTTAATTTATATTTATATTTAAAAAACGTATTTAATGGATTTATCATCTTATCCATTAATTTTTATGTATGTTATAAACATATGTATAGATAATTGGTCAGTTGGTATATAATAATAAATAAATATACATATATATAATATATATATATAAATAATATAATATAATATATATATATATGTATATATATATAATATAATATAATATATATACATATAGATATAAATATATGTATATATAATTGGCTTTTCTTCCTCTTAGCTAATGCCAGTTGACTTAGGATTTGCCATTAGCTAAGCAGATTTCTTATTAGCTAAGAATTTTGAAAATATGAATATATACATATATATATACAGTGTGCCCAAATTTCCAGCATGATTTGAATTCCTAAACATCCTAAATGGTTTGGAATATTTGGTAATGGAAGAGCTGATTCTCTCATCAAAATGCATCATGGGGGAGTGAGTGGGTATACCAAATTGTTTTCAAAAACAAATCCTCTTCTAGCCTTTATTAAAAGCATTAATTCTCGCATTTATTATGAGAATCCTTATATAAATGCAAGAGCTTTAATTTTATTTTATGAAACCCCCTTTCATTTTTAGTGGAAATAATAATAATAATTATTATGAAATCCCCTTTTATGTTTAGTAGACAAATAATTATTATTATGAATACAATCCTAATTAATATTTAAATATTTATTAGGAATACATTTGAAATATATTTGTTTAGGATAGAATAACCTCATTACACATGCTTTAGATTATATGACGAATTTTCATTATTTTAATTCTGCAATATTTTCCAAAAATATTAAAATTCTAAGCCAAATTTAATTTTTTTGCCATTTTTTCAATTAAAAGTTACTAATTTTTTAAAATAAAAACTGTTTCTTCCAGAATAATATTTACGATAAAACTAATTTATAATCAGTAATCAAGTACCACAATTTTACTAAGATTACAACTATAATGTAAGATGAGCGAAATTAAGCGTTTTGTTTGCCATGAGTCATTCTTTTCTTTACCAAATTAGAAGACAAATATGATCGAAAAGAAAACCCTTTTGTTTGATATTGATCGACCATTTTAAAAAATGATCCATTTTAAATGTTTAAAAATGATGACTTAATAAAAGTGACTTTTAATTTCCTCCTCTAGATCCTCCAGGCTTTATTTTTAAGACTCCTTAATTCTTTTGATTGTTCTAAAGCAAAAAAATTAATTAAGATAACCATCCAATTATGAAAGATTCCTGATTTAAGATGCATACTTTTCGAAAAGAATGCTGAGCAAATATTGAACTTCTTTTTTTTTTTTTTTTTGGAAATTCTGAAAACGGTTTTAATTAGCAATACAGTGAACCGGAATTGACTTACTTGGGAAAATATTAAAATCTGGATGCTCAACTTTTGCGGAAATTTCAAAAGAAAATAATTATTTACTTGACGTTTTAACAATACCTATTTATCATGCAAAATCTCTTATTTAATACCGTCGTGTTTAAGGAATTCATTAATCATAAACTGCATAATTGTATGACATCACAATTTAAATTTTCGGAGATCATGCGATTTTTAAAACATGCCTCGAATTTAAGCCAATTATAAATTTGGCGGAAACCTTTAAATACGGAAAGAAATACCGGAACAAACTGAAAGATGCAACATAACACTTAAATTAATTAATTGTTAATTAATAACACGTGTCAACAAAATTATTGATATTTTTTTTCTTAATTTAAATGTGTATTGGCTTAAACTATTATAATTAGTAGTTTTCTAAACTAAATATTATAACTTTCTTATTATAAACCTTTTCCTATCTCTCTCAGTGTTTTTGGAAAGTTAATTAATTTATTTCTTTTTAGGCTACAATCCAGTGCATTAAAGTGAAAAGTGTGTTTGTAACGAAAGTAAAAACATACTTGCAATTCCATTTTTCATTCAATATTATCATGATAAAACGTTTGAAGGTATTGTACTTTCTCGTAGTAATCCAAAGATTTGAATTTTCTAATCTTTTCTGGATAAAACTTAATGTAGCACTTTCTGTAATGCTGTCTTCTAATTCGAATGTAGCACTTTCTGTGATGATGTCTTCTAATTCGAATGTAGATATACTATATAATTGTACATGTGCGGACTTTCCGGTTCACTTAACGCACTAGCTGGAGACGACACTGCCATTCTGAAAAGAATTTAAAGGGAAACTACCTCGCATTTGTGTGTTCTGCGGGGGAAACGCCTATGAAACTCCAGCCAGCCATTTCTTTCCACGTATGCTGTCACAATCACCATCGAATCCTCCAACAATACCGTCCGACAAATCGGATTAAAATTTTAATTCCGAAAAATTATGCCTGCACATTATAAAACATGACTTATTAAAAATAACATGACTTATTATCAATATATTTTTGTATTAACTTTCCCCTAAAATAAATATTTGTGGGGTTTTTTAAGAAGAAAGTCCAAATAAATATAATTACATTTCATGTCTCAACAGGCGAACATACTGAAGTTTTTTCTGGTGTTGCACTATTTGCTCAGAATATGAGTTGCATTTTTCTTTTATGATATTTTCGTCATTTGTTTAATAAAAAAAGGATTCTCACTCTCACTTTATTTATTTTACTTATTAAATATTTTTTCCTGTTGCAAATTGAATATACTCAAAAAAATTAATAAAATTTTGTGCATGGGATATGGTTCTTATCTAATATTTATTTCGTACTAAAATACGCAATGTATAAATTATAAAATAACAATAGACATTTAAATAAAAACTAACTAAATGTGTATAGGTTATTTGTAAATGTAATATGATAAAATAATTAACAAGTTACTTCATTGAGAAGTAATGTTGGACAAACAAAATAGAGAAATTTAATTAAAATGAAGCAAACTTTATTTAACGAAATTCAGTTATTTATTAAAATAAAGGCTATTTTAAAATTGATAAAGTAGAAATTTCAACAAAAAGTTTAAATAAGAAATCTGTATCGAGTTTAAATGAAAACTAATCAATTTGTAATAAAACGGCTAGGCAAAGAAAAGAAAATGTTTTTTTTCAGAAAATTTCAAAATTTCTAGCAGAATTTCGACATTAATTATCAATACAATTCATATTATCTTATTTTATAATAACTATTCTTCTATTATATAACTTCTATGTTCTAGTAGTAGCTATTCTGGATAATGCTTTAATAGGGAATCGTTAAGAAATAACTGCCATATATTTGTGTCTCTAACTGACGATTATTCAGAAAACTACAGTCGACCTCTGATATGAACAACTTGTCACATAAAATCTACTTGCATTTGACGTGTGGCATTTGAACCATTTATCATCTTGTATGTTAGAAAATACTGTTAATACTATTAACTTCTTATTCATGTTCCAGTGGTGATTCTGGATAATGCTTTACTAGATTATCATTAGAAATAACGACTTTATTGTTTCTCTATCTGACTACTATTCAGAAACTCTAATCGATTTCCGACATGAAACATCTTTACATTCACAAATCGCCTTCTCGTATTCAACATACAGCAGTTAAACCACTTATAATTTTGCATGCTAGTAAATACTGTTAACATCTAATTAAAGTTTCAAAGATAATCGGATAGGGTAATGCTTTACTACGGAATAAGTAGAAATAACTTACCTATATTTGTGTTTCTAACTGACGACTAACCGGAAAACTACAGCCGACGTCCGATATTAGATACCTTGTCATAATCGACCTAAAGTCTTCTCATATTCGAGATACGGCAATTGGATCACTTAATATTCGGCATGTTAGAAAATACGGTTAACTTCTAATTCATTTTCCATTGGTAGTCAGGCTGGAAAAGATCTAACTGGAATCATTAGAAGTAATTGCTCTATATTTGTGCATATTACTATTGACTATCAGGACACCTGGACGTGACTCCTGGCATAATGATGGCCAACGATGAGTGGGGAATTCTTAATGATGCAGACAAGAGGAGAGAAAAATTTGTTAAGGGAGATCTGTTTTAGACATGAATTCCTTTTGGGATGACAGTAATTTAAAAGAATGATCTATTTGCTGGTTTGAGAAATCAAAGAACCTTTGTCAATGCTGTGCTAGCATCGATGTAGGATCCTTGCTTGTATAATAGTTTAACAACGGTATTGATTATTTCTTAATTGATTATTTATTAATTATGCGATATTTATTGCTAAAAATTTGTTTCATTTAAATTGTTCCAAATGAAGTAGTTGTGGTTGCAATTAAACAATACATTTAAATACGCAAACTTATTTGCAAGAGTACATATTTTTGAACAAAAATTTTAAGCATAAATATAAAAAAAAATTGAATCATCATTTATGATGACTATAATTACTGAACTAAATGATAAAATAATTTTTATTTAATGACACAGAATGAATTAAATTCTTTATTTGCTTTACTTATTTTATATTATACTTTTCACATATTATTATATATATCTGTAACCTCTATTTGTCTTTTTTTAACTCATCAAGAATGCATCCGATTAAGATGAATTTTTTAATGTATGAACATATAGACAACTTTTTACCTCAATTATCTATTACAGTAAAGACTAGTTTAGAATTAGTAGAATACAGTAGAATTTTAAAAAAAATATGTATTTAAAAGCATGAATAAAAATGAGCAAACAATGATCATTAGTGGAATAGATCTTCAAACACCCAGTTTTTCTCATGGACGGTTATATGTTTCATTATCTAGAGCGGCATTAATTACAAATGTATTCATATGTGTTAATGAAAGAATAAAACGTAATGTATTTTTAACGAAACATTAAATGAACAAATTAAATTTCATTATAGCGATAAATTTATATATTTTAAAGACCTATTATTACTCACAGATGAATATATAAGAAATTTCTGCGATAAAAATATTAAAATAAAGACATCAGCTAATAACAATAAGAGTTAATTAACTTAAGTGATTTAACTCAACATATGTAATTTGGGTTCATATCATTATAAAATACCTAATGAAGAGAAATTAGAATGACATTTTGTGAAATAAACAAAAAAAAAAAAAAAAAAAATCATGCACAAAGTTTATATATGTATATAAAGAAATGTAACGCTTCTACGTCAGAAAATTGTATAAAGTTTTTTTTATTTAATTGATAAGCTTTCGTTTCAATCATACATTATTCATAATGCTTTTGAATCGCAAATGGTCCGCAATTTTTAATTGTTTGCAAATAGTCCGTTATTATTTTTATGTTTTTTAAACACTATTCAGTATTAGATATCTTAAAAAGATGTAGATGCTACTTTGCAAATATATATATATATATATATATGTATATATATGGAAATAATAATTTTTAAACCGTTGTTATAAACCGATTTTTAACAATTACCATTTTTAACAATTCATGATTGGCTTTGTTTTATTTGATTACTTAAAAATTTCAATAGAAATTCATTAGATAAATTTGGAGAAGGCTGAGTTGTTCTTTTTATTCTTTACCTATAAATAGTTTAAAATTAAAAAAAAAGGATGTTACATTTTTTTTTCCATTTTAGATATTGGAGATTAAACTTAAACATCTTTCAAATTGCTTTAGGGTACTGTTAAAAAGTGGACTGTTGTTTCTATTAAAAAAACTTTTTTTTTATTTCAACGAACAGATACACTTTTTTTTAAATTACGAGAACACGTCCAAATATTTAAACATGCCAGAATAAAAGTTCCACTACAATAGAAATTTTAAATAAACTCATTACGTAAACTCAATTTCAATTAAAAATTTACAAAAAAAAGTTTTATTAGACTAGAAAATTAATAGTATTTTCAAGACACTTTATTAAAATAATATTGTCCAACAAATCCTGAATTGCAGACATGCATAATTTAATTGCATCCGAATATATAGTAATATGATATTTGTTCAAAATATATTTCTTTAATATTAAAGCAAATGTAAATATATAATTTTCTAATTAGAAAAAACAAAATAATCATTAAAAATATATTTCAAATAAAATTAGTTTATATTTTGTTGAACATTTATTGAATACATAAATAAAAATTGGACTGAAATGTGAAAATATAATAAACGTAATATAATGAATGTAAATGTGAAAAATTGAATAAATTTATGATTAATAAGATATCACTGTATCGTTCATGTATTATTATCATTATACTGGCATAATGATAATATGTATTATTATCATTATACTGATATATTGATATTATTAATATTAAATTGTTCATGCACTATTATCGTTATATATATATATTAATATGATTTTTGTTCAAAAATGTTTTCTTTAATATTGAAACAAAAAGCCAAAAAATATTTTTTTTATAAAATAGTTAATAAATAATTAAATAATAATAATGTAAAATATATTTGAAATCCAATTAGTTTATATTTTGCCGAACAATTATTGAATATGTAAGACAAAGCTAGACTGAAAAGTTTAGTTAATGTGAAATATTGAATAAACTTAAGATTAATAAGATATCGTTATATCTTTCATAAATTATTATCATTATATCGATCTTATGTTATTATTATTAAATTGTTCCTATATTATTATCATTATATTTTTCATATATTATTATTATTAAATTGTTCGTGTATTATTATTGTTATACTGATCTTATGTTATTATTATTAAATTTTTCATAATAGTATTCTTATTATATTGTTCATGAATTATTATCATTATACTGATCTTATATTATCATTAAATTGTTCATATATTATTGTTATTATATTGTTCATATATTATTATCATTATAGTGTTCATATATTATTGTTATTATATTGTTCATATATTATTATCATTATAGTGTTCATATTGTTTGTTGTTGTTTCTTATCCCACTTGGCTGGCCAAGCCCACGAGCCCATATGGACTCATGATTGAAGGGGAAGGAAGCAGCTTCTGTTGTGATGGAGCACCCCGTAGGTAGAAGCCTGACTTTTGCTCCGTGACGCTCTTACAGTCATAGAAGACCGGGACCTACGGCTTAAAGTGGATTCCGAACCACTACAAACATCCATGGCACCGCCGGGATTCGAACCCGAAATATAGTGTTCATATACTTATTATTATATTGTTCATATATTATCTTTCTCAAACTTTCACTATTTAATATTCGCAAAAGGAAAATTAATCTATTTAATAACTTTCCTTTAAATTTTGCTTGTAAATACCAGAAATTAAGTAACCTTGTGGCTGAATTCCCAAACTGGATATGCTCAATTCGAAACCAGACGAAAACTCCCGTGTTTACACTTGGTATGGGTACGAAAAACTTGTAAGGCCATTAATCTTTTTGATTTAGAAGAGGTGGGATATTGACTAATATTTTTGCTTAATTTCATTAAATTTTAATAAATGGAAATTTCACAATTAAATGACATCTGCTTTTTTTTTAATTTTTAAAAAAATTATGTATTTTACAATTCAAACAAAAATTTTTAAATATTTCAATGTGCAAATGAATAGATATATACTATTTTCAAATAATATTCATTGAAATAACTGAAGAAAATAAAATTATGCACATTAAAAATAAAATTACATACAAAATTGGATACATTGTTAAAGTATGCTAAAATTGAGATACCTATATTCTTTGAAGTTGAAAATTGCTGTAAAGTATTTTGATTTTAAAATATATTTCATTAGAAATACACAGTAAAATCTGGATCAGAAAAACACTTTACAATTCGCATTTCAATATGCCCTAATTGAAATATGTAAATGATCATGTTCGCTTTTTTTAATGGAATTCGAAAAAGCATTTTGACAGCAGAAAGCTACTTTTAACATTCTTTAGTCTTGAAAGCTTTCTATTTGAACACATTGAAAATGAATGATTTTCATTTTTTGAATACCTTTTCATGAAATAAATTGTTGATGTAATTTTAAAATCACATTACGTGGTTTGTAAAGCGTGTATTATTTTTTAATCCTATTTTAGGATTTATTTATTATTATTTAATGGTATAGTGAATATAAAATTGATTCGAATTTTTTTTTTTTTTATTTTTTTTTTTTTTTGCGAGTAACGAAAATGTTTTCATAATTTGTCGTTTTTAAATGCACGGTGATAATGGATTATTTATTAGTAAATTATTACATGAATTAAAGTTTAAAAAATTTTATAGTGAAGAATTTAGTTTTTATAACTCGAATTCATTCTATCGCCATTAAGATTCATTAATTAAACATTAAACGCATAGTTGACTCTTTTTTTTTCATTTTTTTAATTCTCTGCTCAAAATATATTAAATGTTGATCGTTTAGAGCAAGCATGGTCAACCCGCGGTCCGCCTTAAATATTTTTCCGACCCGTTATATATATCACACTTTTACAAAATATATTTATTTTATAATGGCCAAAGTACTGAAAACCAATGTATTAAAAAGTACATTATGTGTGCATCCATATAATCAAAAATTAACTGTCGAAATTATGAGAAAAAATTAACTTTGATTTTAAAATAATATTCTTGCGCAAACAAATATCGCATTGGTGAAACTTCTTTCAGATGTTTTGTTTTACTAGTTGTTCACATGGGAATATCGTTATAGCATAATAAAATCTCATCTCACTTCAACGAGGGCGTCAGATATTTCCTTAATACTAGTTACAACCAACATTGAATAAGACGCTATGAACTTGTTCCTTGGCCATCACGATCACCAGATCTGCCATACAAGGATTTCTTCTTCTGTGGGGATAGTGGGATATCTTCTTCTGTAGATAATTAAAAGCATGATCTACGAAAGTCCCACGATCTCTGATAAGATCTAGTGTTAAGAAGTGAGTTGCTGATGGGAATGGGTGTGACGTGTCTTATAATTGTTGCAATCTACCTATCTCCCTTTATATAGACTCTAGCATCTGTTATATTTTGTATTTATTATTTTTCTTATCTGGACAGCTGCATTTCAGTAGATTATCTTAACAAATTAATTCATATTTCTTGAGATTTAATTCGGATTAAAATGCACTGTTTAAATACTTAGGCTATTTCTAACCTAACCTGATTTCCACGTCCAAATTGATGTCGTTCATGATGTTGAATGATGACGTGTACCAACTGAGTGCTTTAAAATCAGTTAGTTTACGGAATTTAGAGTTAAAAATTAAATAAAGAGAGGGTTTTAAAATTTTAAATGTTTAATTTTTTTTATTCTTTTGAAATTCAAAGTTTTATTCCAGTAGACGAACCATTTGTACTGTTATTTATATAAAAAATAATTATTAATTTTTATTAAGAACATTTGTTTAGATATTTATAAGTTAAAGAAGAAAAAGGATAGTATATAATTAATTATTTTAAGTAAAGGAAAATACAACTTATAACTAAATTATTTGTAATGATTTTTAATAGTTTAAGTTTGATTTTTTTTAACAGTTTAATATGTTTATAATAAGCTTTATAATAAACTTTAACTTTAAAACGGAAGAATAAAGTTTCTGAGAATAACAGGCATAGATAAAGGTTTCCTTTTAACTTAATGTCAGCAGAAAGGATAAACTTTTTCTCGATGTTTTTTTCAATATAACGCAAACAAAACTTTTTCAATTATTAATTTTTTTGCTTCTTGATCAGAATAATCAACTTCTTAGAATATTCTTTTTTATACTCAATAATATTTTTTCTTGACTAAATGTTAGATTAAATTTTCTATTATAGAATATTTCTTTGTTGAATATTTAATTTAATTTGTAAAAAAAAAGTATTGTTGTCTTAAATTTGTATATTTTATACAGCGTGACAAATTTTTGCTATATTTTAGACATTATAAAGCATTGAGAATTGAAAAAGTAATTAAATTAATTAAAATAATTTTTTTTCCAAAAATAAAATAAATAAATACAATTTTTTATTATATTTTATTTCTTTCTTTTAATTACTGACTAAAGAATATAAGAAAATAAGAAAAAAGTTGAAATAGTTGAAATAAATTGTACAAAAATTAAATATTTAAATTAAAATTTAAGTTAAATCTTTTTCTTGGCTCATATTCCCTTAAAATTTCCATCAAAATTAAGTTCTTATAAAATTAATTAAAGAATTTAATGTTATCATAAATTAAAAATGATTTCATAAATTTGTATGTTGTAAATAATACTGCGTCCAAAAAGTAAGACCAATATTCAATTTAAAATTCCTGGGGCTTACGCTATTTTTTTTTCTTTTTTTAGGTTGCTGGCACTGTTTTTGACATCTGTGTGAAATTTAACGTCAAAATATTCATCAATGTTTGAGTTACGCTTGGCTTTGTCAGATCAAACGTCCAATCGTCCATCCAAAACTCACAACCAGCTCATTGATTTCCATTCGCACATTGTCACAATGGCCATCGAGGCTTCTCGTATCTGAAAGTAATGACCTCCTAGCATATTCGAACCTTAATTTTCATACCCAAGACCTGCGCATGTTACCATAATACTGCGATTGTGGTAAGCCTTCAATTTTTAATCGAATATTGGGGATTGAACCTTAAATTGGATAACCAAATTAGACCAAAAGCCAAAACCATAATACAATTATGAAAGTACAGCATTTTAATCATGACACCAAACGGAGTTTAAGGAATATCCTTTATTTCTATTAATGCTTAGAGATTTAATCATTCATCATTTTCATTCATAAAGTTGGTCAAGTTGCTTTCTTTTAAGAATGGAAACAAAATCTCTGGAAATGAACTCCATACATTCTGTTAAATATTTTTTTATACCTTCAATCAAAAAATAGAGCAGGCGATTAAAAACACTTCTTGTCTCCCATTCTATTTAAAACGCTTAATTACACAATTTTAAGTAGAACTAAAAAAAAAAAAAAAAAAAAAAAATTTTAATCGCTGCAGTTTTTATTTTTAACTTGACAAGCTGAAAACATTGACACACATTTTTTTTTATAACGCGTTGAGTTAAATGACTAATTAAAAAAAATGTCCCACATCATCACAGAAAATTGTATAGCGAAAAAAATTTTTTCATGCTCACATACTAATTAGTGGAAGCGGAGACTTTGACAAAATCGCATTAGCTCTAAAAGAGGAACAAACATTTCAGGGACAATTTGACAGCATAGGATGATTAAAAAGAAAAAAAAAAGAATTTTGTTCGTCGATTTTTTTATCAAGTTGATCGCTTTTGCCCGAGGCGTGGAACCTTACACAACCTCCATTTTCTTCGGGTAAGTTGAGATTATTTTTTTCCTACAAATAATTTCAGGTAATACTTAGAGAGAAAGCGTAAAAAACAATAGTGAATCTAAAAATTGTCCTTCTGGTTTCTTAAACAAGAAAAAGATGACAAGGTATTGATGGTTGTTAATTTTTTTTCTTTTCTTGCCATCTTTTTGTTCATTCAGTTGATGTTTTTCTTTCATCATTATTTTTGAGGTATAAATGCAATTTTTATTATGATCCAGTGTGATGGATATATATATATATATATATACACTCATGTCCATAAACTAAGGATAATTCAGAATCACACAGAAATTGAACTCTAAAATAAAAATTTCACCTGTAGAATTATCACACACATCTTGAAGAAGAATATGCAAATTACAGGAAACCACCAGATGCCGCGGATAATACGTCACAATGAGGAGAGTGTAAGAGATGGCTATATAAGGAATGGTGGCAAAGAAGTAAAATTGTTCACAAGCCCTTTAAAAGCCTTTCAGTGCAATAACCGCATAGTTATGGCACAAAGGAAGCATTTGGATGATTTTTTACGTGGTAGAATTATCGGACGACTGGAATGTGGACGTATCCACCTGGAAGTATCCGAGGAACTTGGAATCGCCCAAAGTGTCATCTCCAGGCTTTGGCAACGATTCCAAGATGATGGTAATGTGAGTAGATGTTACAGCACAGGTCGCCCCGAGTTACAACCCCGAATGAGGACCGGTATTTAGCAGTTACTGCCAAAAGAAATAGACGGAGCACAGCATGAGACCTGTCTCGTCAGCTACCGGTACGACAGTTTCAAGGCAGACCGTGTACAGACGCTTAGGGCACATTGGTCTATATGCTCGTAGGCCTGTCAGATGTGTTCCACTTACCGCAACTCACTGTCGCCTGTAATTAACCTGAAGTAGAGAGCGTGCATTGTGGACACCGCAACAGTGGTCTGGTGTGATGTTTTCCGACGAGTCCAGGTTTAGTTTGCAGTCTGATTCTCGCCGGACTTTCATATGGAGAGCGCCAGGTACCCGTTACCACCAAGACAACATCATTGAACGACACCGTTACGGTGGTGCAGGATGCCTCGTTTGGGGAGGAATTATTCTACATTCCAGAACTGAGCTGCATGTTCAGAGCGTAACGATGGCAGGCCACATCTATCGGGATGTCATTCTGGAACGACATGTATGTTTGTTTCGGGGCGCCATGGGTGCTGAATTTCTGTTTATGGATGACTACGGCCGTCCTCACCGTGCAAACATTGTAGACGAATGCCTTCAATTGGAGGATATCACCCGTATGGATTGGCCAGCATACTCACCGGACTTGAATCCAATAGAGCATGTGTGGATATGCTTGGCCGACGAATTGCAGCCTGTCAACCCCCTCCCACTTGTCAACCGGACCTTCGGAGGGCATTGCTTGATGAGTGGTGTAATATTCCCCAGCGCAGATTGATAATTTGATACTCAGCATGCCTAGGCGTTGTAAGGCCTGTATTGCATCGTCCGGGAGACATACTCCATATTAATCATCATACTAACCAATTTATATTGTTTTTTGTAAATAGGTTCTTTTTTTAAATTTGCTCCAGGGAGTAAAAATCGCAATTTTTATTAATTATGTCAAACATATAGCATTTATTTTGCTCTTTACCTTTTGTTTAATAAATAGACTTTACAAATAAGTCAAATTTGTTTTGCTTCTGTCTCTTTCTTTGCCTGAACTTCATTATCCTTAATTTATCGACATGAGTATATATACAATTCGAAGATCTAGCTCTAACTCTTATCCAACTATAATTTATTTTGGTACTTAGTTTGAACTGTCGTTGTTACTGAAACTGCTACTTTACACAGGCATGCAGAACCAATTGGTATGATTACATTCTATTGCTATATTTGCTGAATTTTTAGAATCGATTTTCAATTCCATTCACCATCCATCCATCCATATTTTTTAACATTTAACTTGGTTAAATGAGTCATCTCGTTATGGCATATGGAGTTTCAAATTTTCTTCACCACTTCCAAAAAGAAAAGGAAACGTTCGTATGTTTGGCAGCATTTCCAGCATTTGAATATATCTCAAACATAGACACAAAAGCATTTGCACACGAAGTTGTAAAAGGGGACCTTGTGTTCTATTTATGTATTCTTATAAACAACTTTGATGTTCGATGAGGATGTCTTTCAATGCTAACTTCCTCTCATTTACGTGCCACATAGCATATTCTATTCCTCGCATTGCTACGGAAACTCACAACCAGCTCAATGATTTCCATTCACACATTGTCACAATGGCCACCGAGGCTCCTCGTTTCTGAAAGTGATGACCTCCTAGCAGATTCGAACCTTGGTTTTCATACTCAAGACCTGTGCATATTACCATAATAGTGCGAATGTGGTAAGCATTCGATTTGGAATCGAATATTGGGGTTTGAACCTTAAATTGGAAAACCAAATGATCCTAGTTTCATGAATACAATTATAAAAGTACATTTTAATCACAAAACAAAGCGGAATTTAATGAATATCCTTTATTTCTATTAATGCTTAGAAGTTTAATCATTCATCATTTTCATTTATAAAATAGGTCAAGTTTCTTTACTTTAAAATGGAAAGAAAATCTCTGGAAATGAAATCCATTTATTCTGCTATATTTTTTTATACCTTCACTCAAAAAATAGAGCAAGGGATTAAAATACATTTAAAGATTCTTGTTTCCCTTCCTATGTAAAAGGCTTAATTACAGAATTTTAAGTAGAACTAAAAAAAAAATAAAAATAAACTTCTAATTGATGCAGTTTTTATTTTTAACTTGACAAGATGAAAACATTGATACACAATTTTTTTTATAATGCGTTAAACTAAATGACCAATTAAAAAAAATGTCCCACATCATCACAGAAAAGTTTATGGTGAAAAAAAAATTCTTTAGTGCTCACATACTAATTAGTGGAAGCGGAGATTTTGACAAAATCGCACTAGCTCTAAAAGAGGAACAAACGTTTCGGGAACAATTTGACAACATCAGGTGATAAAAATAATAGAAAAAAATTTATTCGTCGATTTTTTTTTTATCAAGATGATCGCTTTTGCCCGAGGCCAACGCCTCGGGCAAAAGGGATCATCTTGATAAAACCTTACACAACCTTCATTTTCTTCGGAGAAGTTGAGATTATTGTTTCCTACAAATATTTTCAGGTAATGTATAGAAAAAAAGTGCAAAAAAATAATAATGAATCCAGAAATTGTCCTTTTGGTTTTTTGTTTCGGTGGGTTGTAATGTTCGTTGGTAATTTTTTTTTGTCTTGCCAAATTGATTCTTCTGTTCATTCAATTGTTATTTTTTTCATTATGAATTTTGAGGTATAAATAGATTTTTATTATGATCCAAAGAAGTGAATAATATATATATATTCATTCATATTCATTTATAACTTGGTATTTGGATTACTTGGATTGAACTGTACTTGTTACTGAAAACGCTATTTCTCACAGGCATTTAGAACCAATTAGTAAGATTACATTCTTTTGCCGTGTTTACTGAATGTTTAGAATCGATTTTTTTTTAAATTCAGTTCTCCAGTTATGGAAATTTCTTTAAATTTGGATTGTAACGTTGTTAGTTTCTTATTTCAGTTAGCTGTTCTTGCACTGCCACCAAAAGATGATCTGTTTTTACATTTTCGGTAAATAGATTAATGATCTACTAAAATCCTATTTTAATGCTATGAATATTTGTATATCCGTCCTGAATTTTTAGTCGGACCATCTATCTCTATGTCCCCAGATGTTTCAAATGATATAATATATATATAAAACATTCCATATTCATTTCCTATTAAGTAAAACAACACAATGATATAAACACTTCTAAAGATCGTCCCACGTCCCAATTTCTTTACAATGCATTTACTTTCTCAGCTATTGATAAAATATCACATTTTTCTTGTAGAGGCAAACTTAACATACACTCCAGAGCCAAAACATTATGACATTTGCCAATAACGAGTTGGCCCACCTTTGGCGCGCAACACAGCTTCAACCCGCCTTGGCATGGATACCACAAGTCATTGGTAGATGGCCGGAGACAGATTGGATCAAATGTTTAAGAAACGATAACGCAAATCCGAGATATTGCGAATTGGTGGTCTTTGATCTCTGAGCTGCCGTCCCAGGACATCCCAAATGTGTTCTATCGGATGGATATCCTGTGAGTTAAGCGGCCAGGACATTAACTGAAATTCAGCATCATGTTCCTGGAACCACTCCAACACAATTTTAGCCTTATGAAAAGGGGCGTTGTCCTGTTGGAACATTCCATATCCAGCTGGAAAAACAGAGGCCATGTAAGGGTGCAACTGGTCCGCAATGATGTTCAGATACCCTGTAGCATTCATGGTCTGCTCTACCACAACCACGGGTCCCAAAGACGCCCAAGAGAACGTCCCGCAAAGCATAATACCGCCACCACCGGCCTGTGTATGACCTACTGTACTTTGAGGGAGCAACTGTTCGCCTGGAAGACGGCGTATCCTGACACGACCATCGGCGTGATGAATGAAAAACCGTGATTCATCTGACCAGGCAACTCTCTCCCACTGATCCACGGACCTGTCACGACGTTCCCGGGCCCAGCGCAGGCGCAGTTGGCGATGACGCTTTTTCAGCAAAGGCACACGAGTGGGACGTTTGCTGCGTAGCCCCATATCCAACAGTATCCGCTGAACAGTGTGCTCCGATACTATTCTACTTAGCCGTGCATTGTATTGGGCTGTTAGCTGAGCCACTATCTGGCTCCGGTTTTGCTTCACCATGCGAGACAGTCTCCAACGACCTTTTTCTTTGATAGCGTGTGGATGTCCAACACCATGTCGTCTACTGCTGGTTTCAACGTCATTCATCCCGTTTGTATAAGTACTAACAACTGTAGATCTCGAACAACCCACGAGTCGTGCAGTTTCGAAATACTTGTTCCGAGCCTTCGAGCCAGTACAATCTGCCCTCTACCAAAGTCGCTTAGATCCGCAGCCTTTCCCATCACACACAGAAGTAAGTGAAAGAATAATTCTTCAGACTCTCCAGCAGCAGTTAAATACCACTTCCACCTGATCACGTGCCTTCCACGTCATCCAGGCGAGTTCATTGCAAAATGTAGGGGTGGTCATAATGTTTTGGGTCTTGAGTGTCTTTACTTTTTTCAAAAACATCATCCAAGTAACGTACTATCAACACGACATATCATTACTGAAAAAAACAGGCAAGATTGGAATTCTTATCTTGATCCAAAAGAAAAAATGTGCAATTCATTTTTCAGTTCAACAACTCTTGGCAGGAGAATTTCATGGATATTATAATATTCATGGAATAGAATGCAAGCAAAACCTCTGAAAATGAACTCTCTTTCTTTTGTGATATTTTTTGTATACCTTCACTCAAAGAATAGAGCAGGCGATTAAAAACACTTCTTGTTTCCAATTCTATTTAAAAGGCTTAATTACAGAATTTTAAGTAGAGCTAAAAAAAAAGAAAAGAAACTTCTAATCGCTGCAGTTTTTATTTTTAACTTGACAAGCTGAAAACATTGACACACCAATTTTTTTCTATAACGCGTTGAGCTAAATGACCAATTAAAAAAAATGTCCCACATCATCACAGAAAAGTTTATGGTGAAAAAAAAAAATTCTTTCTTGCTCCCATACTATTAGTGGAAGCGGAGACTTTGACAAAATCGCATTAGCTCTAAAAGAGGAACAGACGTTTCAGGGACAATTTGACAACATCGGGTGATTAAAATAAAAAATAAAAAAAGATTTTATGCGTCGATTTTTTTTTTATCAGGTTGATCGCTTTTGCCCGAGGCGTGGAACCTTACACAACCTTCATTTTCCTCGGGTAAGTTGAGATTATTTGTTTCCCTACAAATAGTTTCAGGTAATGTTTAGAGGCAAAACGTAAAAAAATAATAATGATACCAGGAATTGTCCTCTTGGCTTCTTCTTTCGGTGGGTTGCAATGTTGGTTGGTAATTTTTTCTTGTCTTGCCAAATAGATCTTTTGGTTCATTCCGTTGGTGTTTTTCTATGATTATTGTTTTTGAGGTATAAATGCATTTTTTATAAAGAACCAGAGAAGTGAATATATATATATATACCATTTTTCGATACTTAGATTGAATTATCGTGGTGACTTAAAACGCTACTTCCCTCAAGCATGCAGAACCAATTGGTAATATTACATTCTTTTGTGGTATTTACTGAATTTTTAGAATCAATTTTTAATTCCGTTCACCAGTTTTGAACATTTTCTTTAAATTCGGATTGTAACGTTATTATTTTTCTTATTTCAGTTAACTGTTTTTGAACTGCAATTAAAATATAATATTAGGTTGGGGAAAAAGAAATCCATTATTTTTTCGATAGATGGCTGTAGTGATCGATATCACGTAAAGTATCAATTAAACAATTTCAGATTTATGCTCGTTAGAAAGGTGGCACTTCGTACTAAAATAATTCTTTTTCTGTTTTTTGTTTGGTCCATTCAGTTGGGAGTTACAGGGTGTTAAAAATGGAAATGAACAAAGAGAAAATTCGGTACATTTTACAGTTTTTCTTTGACAAAGGCGAAAATGCAAGCCAGGCGGCTAAAATTGTGAATGGTGTTTATGGTTCCGATACTGTAACAGCCAATTATGTGCAATTTTGGTTTCGTAGATTCCGTTCAGGAATTTTTGATGTTAAAGATGCACCTCGCACAGGTAGGCCGGTCGTCGAAAATGTCGATAAAATCGGAGAAATGATCGAAGTTAACCGGCATGTTAGCAGTCGTAACATCGCCCAGGAGCTAAAAATCGACCATAAAATAGTTTTAAACCATTTACACAAAGCTGGATTCAAAAAGAAGCTCGATGTTTGGGTGCCACACCAATTAACAGAAAAAACATGATGGATCGAATTTCCATCTGCGAAGCCTTGGCCAAACGGAATGAGATAGACCCATTTCTTAAACGGATGGTGACTGGAGATGAGAAATGGATCACATACGATAACCCTGTGCGAAAACGATCATGGTCAAAGAGCGGTGAAGCACCTCAAACGGTGGCCAAACCAGGACTAACGGCCAGGAAGGTTCTGTTATGCATTTGGTGGGACTGGAAGGGGATTATTTATTATGAGCTGCTTCCATATGGCCAAACGCTAAATTCTGATCTCTACTGTCTACAACTGGACCGTTTGAAGATAGCGATTGACCAGAAACGGCCAGAATTGGCCAACAGGAGAGGTGTCGTGTTCCACCAGGACAACGCTAGGCCACACACATCTACAGTGACTCGCCAGAAACTTCGGGAGCTTGGTTGAGAAGTTTTAATGCATCCGCCATACAGTCCGGACTTGGCACCAAGCGATTATCATCTTTTTCTTGCATTGCAAAATTTCTTTAATGATAAAAAATTGGCATCTAGGGAGGATTGTGAAAATCGACTACTAGAGTTTTTTGCAAATAGAGACCAGGACTTCTATGAGAGAGGCATTATGAAGTTACCTTTAAAATGGCAACAAATCATACAACAAAACGGTGCATATTTGACCCAAATCGGACAATCCGAAGCATGTTAAATAAAGTCCTGAAGTTCATATAAAAATAATGGATTTCTTTTTCCCCAACCTAATATGTTTTTTATATTTTCAAAAGATAATATGTTTTATATGGGTTCCTGATTCATTAAAATCGTGTTTTAATGCTAGAAAGATTTGTATATCCGTCATAAATACTTAGTTTGGATATCAGTCTCTTTGTCTCCAAAGGTTTTAATTACGTATATATAAACAATTATTTTTTTTCACTATTAATTTCATATTAAGAAAAATCACACAATGATATAAAGCTTTCTAAAGATCCCTTCATATGCCAATTTCTTTGGAATGCAGTTAGTTTCTCAGCCACTGTTAAAATGTTACCCACTTCTTGATAAAACAGTTATTCTTACAGCATATTTGTTTTTCAAAAAAAAATCATTCAAGTAACTATCAAACGTCACTTATTATCCATAAAAAAACAAAACACACAAAAAAAATTGAATTGAAATTTTGAAATTTGCAAAATTTGAATTCTTGTCTTCTGCCGAAAGAAAAATGCGCAATTCATCTTTCAGTTCAACAACTCTTCTTAGAAATTTCGCACGAGATAACCAACGAGCTTCTAGGTGGTACACGAGATTTTCGTGGATATTATCTATTTCATTGCATATTATTCCTGTTTCATTCATAACATTCATGATTTTTACATAGAAGTATTGGAGATCTCGGAGCCTCATAAATGAAAACACAATTGCAAACACACATTAGGGGAAAAAATAGAGTACGCAACGGGATTGCCAGCCAGATGACATAAAATTCATCACGTGACGGGTATCAGTGCTTAGCTAATGTGATGTTCCTTCCTCATTAGGCCATTTCCTACATTTTTATACAAAAAAAGGTATGCTTTAGTAAGTTGTACCACCCCTCAAAGTCTGTGCCTTGATCGTTGAATCACTTTGTATATACAAGCATCCTGATAATCAATTAACAAGATTTTTACTGACACCGTAATAATACCGTAACATGGTTTTGAATAAAATAAAGCCAAAATATACTTATTTGAACTTTGGCAATAACAAATTTTTGAAAAATTTTTGTTTTTTGTATTTTTGTAAGAAATTGATATTTTGAAATGTAGTTAGTTTTTACCTGACATGGAACTCCAGAATAGTTAGATACGAGTGTTCTGTCTAAAATAATTATTTCTTCCTTCCCTACTAATAAAACATCGTTGGTCTCAAGGGTGTTCACTATTATTAACAGTTCCCTAAATTTCTGAAATATCACAAGGCCTATTTAAAGAAATAGTGGAGAAAAAGGTTTAAAGAAAAATTTTGAAAATGTTTTCCTTTTAAATTAAAAATCTTCTTTATTTAAAAGAGTACTGAATTAAAAAAAAAAGAATTTCCTTCCAAATTTTAAAATGTGTGCATCAATTAGCCATTTTTAGAAAGAAAATGGCACAAAACATAAATCAACTGCCAGGTACTATTTTAACCTAGATAAATCCATAGTAATTAGCCTGTTGTTAAACTCATTAAATAACTAGGAGCACATTCATTTAAAGGAACTAAGCTAATTATTGGGGTCAAAAACAATCAAACACTAATTGTTGTGTTCGAATCTTTTGTCTTTGCTGTAATAAATTATAGTTAGAAGCAAAAAACACGAATGTAGTAAAACTTCTAATATAAAACGATTTTTTTTTTTATTTAATGAGTATACAAATATAGTTAAAAATTATTTATTCAAAACCAATTGATATTTGATCAGTTATTTTTTAAATAAAATCAATAATGAAAAATATGTTTTCTGATATTATAGTTATGAATCAGCAAACCACAGAGCAGAATTTGTTTTTAAGGTAACTTTTAAATAAACTTTTGAAAAAAGATCTAATATTTTGAAAATAATAATAATTGCAATAGACAAGTATTTGATAAAATATGTTGGTAAAAATTATTTCTTTTTTGTAGTTTCAAAGATTTCATCGTTTTGCAATCATTTTGTGAGACATTTATTTTTCCGATTATTATTTCTTTCCTTACATTTCCTACTGATATGAATTGAAATTTTAAAATTTAAGTGCATTTTTATTATTTTTATTTTTATAAATATTTTAGATATTATTTTGTTTTTTCCCGCATTAATTCTGCATTTTAATTGAAAGATTAAGCAGAAATTAATAAAAAGATTTTTTAAGTTGCATACATTTTATGTTACTCATTACTTATCATGGAAGGTAAAATAAAACGATGTACTATGATAGCCTGTTTTAATTATGCACATTATGTAATATATTTTATTGTATGCATGTACAATAATTTACAATAGGATAACATAAATTTAAAATTTTTATTTTATTACTTCAATTTTAATAAACAAATATGTCCCCAAATCTTTAGTAAATAATAAATTTAAAAATTAAATTATAAATTGAATATTAACTTTAACACTGACAAATATAAATTATTTTAAATGCACCTTATTTAAATTGATAAGTCTAAACGAATTTGTTAAAATTTATTATTATGTCAGATTTAATTATATTATTATAGTCAAATAATAATTTCCTCTCAAATACAGATATTATAGAGGATAATTAAAATTAGTTTCCTTAAAATTTGATCAATTACGTTAGAAATAAGAATAAAGTAGCAGAATTTCATACTTCGTTACACTAACTGTGTGAAATGTTTATCTATATTTAAAATATTTGTTTAGAAACTTTTAAATTTACTACGTAATGATACTTTCTTTTATAAATATGAAACTGTTCTTATTTTCATTACTAATATACCGTTATTTTTATATTTTTAGAATAGAACATACGTAAATAAAAAGTTATTGATTTAATTTCATAAAAATTAAATGAAAAATATTCTTTATCTAAAGTTTGTTAACCACTATTTTTTTAAAATCTTAGATATAAAAAAATGAGAATCTCACATAAAATAATGTATTCCAGATTTATGATAATAATATGTTCCAGATTTTTTTTCGTGGGAGAAAGAAATGCGCTCAAAAATTTCACTATATGTGAAAATATTCCGTCACTGAGAGCAAAATGACCTTGCGGCATAATATCCTTTTTCTATGATTTTGGTATATCGTATGAAATGATAAATGCAAAAAATATTTCATTATAAAATGTTATATTAAAGAATAAATATTTTATAGTACATAAACATACAATTTTTTTCTGATCTTTTCAAAGCTGAAGCAGAGGTTATTTGGAAACCCAAATACGATATCAAAATTAATGTTCCCGTGACTATGTCTGGAATAAATATGAATAAATCAGAAAATCTTTCTCTCAAATCAATGAGAAGCTCCCAAATCTCCATATACCCACTCTTACGTGTGTACATTAAAGACTACGGTGGGTACATTATAAAAAGCTTTTATAAAAAAATTCATGAGTTTATTTTATGAAAAGTGCATTCAGTTCGTAATAATGTTCGTAACATAGATTTTGGTTAATTTAAGTAATCCATACATTAATTTAACTTACTAATTATTTTGTAATGGGATTAAATTAATTTCATTGATCGTCTTTGTTCCAAAATCTCCATCAATTTTTCCAAAGTTTTTTCTGTAGCCCAATCCCCTAGCGAAAATCTATCTTTTATATTTCTGCAAGCCTACTTACATCTCAACTCCACTGAACTATTAGTAACTATCTAAAGGTACTGACAGAAAATGCTTTCTTTTGAGAACACAAAATTTATTCTGAATAATAGTTTCTACGGGTTTTTTTTAATTATATGATGTGCCTGTTTTGTAAATGAAGTAACTATTTAATAAGTTACAGGCTTGTTTTCAAATGTTAGTTTTTGATCTGAGATATTTTTCTTGATATAAAAGAGGTTTCACAATTTGTTACTTAAATCTTAAGCCCTAGATCTCCAGTTACATGGAAACTTTATTTCCTGCTCAGTCAGGCTTCTGATTGGAATTCTGAGAAAAGAAGTTTTAACTTTTAGTATATCTTGAGTAATGTGTTTATTCTGATAACTAATAAAGTTCTTATAAATTATTGTTTTTGCAACTCATACTTTTTGCGGTATATTTTCGTTGGTTTTTAACTGATATCTTAAAATTTCTGCCTCTTTGTTTATAAATAATTTTCATCATTGGTAGGAAATTTTTTTTTCCTTTCTAATGCAGCTGGCAAACACTTATACAGCTGGGTCTTGGATGCCTTAAGGCAAGCGCTGCACAGATGTTACTCACTTTGCATTACCCAGGGGGCGCATGTAACTTGAAGATAAGCCACGGACGCGGAGTAACAATGCCCCCGCAACGCTCTACGATCATATGAGACCGGGACCTACGGTTTAAAGTGTATTCCGAACCACTACAAACATACATGGCACCGCCGGGACTCGAACCCGAAACCTGTGGTACCGAGAGCCAGAGCGCTAGCCACTCGGCCATTCAGGCCCTTGGTAGGGATAATATGTATCAGATTCAGCTTTAACAAGGATAGCCTCTGTATGGTGATAACGCGTGGTACTACTCCATCTACACTGTTTTACCACGAAGAGACAGTTCCAGAGATGGTATCCAGAGGGGGAGTTCTTTCCTCTTCGCTTAATGGAAAGAGATTCCGGATGACAGACTTATGTTTCCTGTTTTATAATAAAAATGTAAAAATTCAGAGCAATTCAAGCTGTTAAGATATCAGTTAAAAAGCAAATTAAATATGCATCAAAAAATGTTCTGAAAAAATATATGAGTTGCAAAAACAATAATTTATAAGAACGACGTTACCTCTCAGAATAAACACACTACTCATCTCCTTCTTAAGGTGGGTTTCCACCAAATACTAAAAGCTCATTTCCTGAACTGCTAACAAATCAGCGGACTTACTGGGAAAGAAATAAACCTTCCGATTAACTAGACTTTCAGTAACGGATGTAACCAATTGGTAAGTCATAATAATTTATCTAATCAATGACTAAATGTAGTAATTTCTTTAAGAGGAAATCTGTCACCAACGACGCAAATATTTTAGATGTATTCTAATATTTTGCATAATATAGTACGTATGCGATATATTATTAAAAAATAAAATCATTTTTCACAAAAAAATCTAATAAGCCATTTAAGCTGTAAATAACGAAACTTAATAATTAATAAAATTAAAAATAAAGGTTTACAGATTTAGAAAGATATTTTGTGATAGCATGCAATAAAGTATTTTTCTTTAAAATATAAACCTCAATAAAATAAATATTTATTGTATCCCACCGGTATCATCTTAAATTAATGTGTCTAGTCTTTCAATACAGACTAATAATGATATTTATTGGACTTATTAGTCTGTATAACTATATTTAAATACATTTAAAACTCTATTAGGAATTACAATGCGTTAACACAACAAACTTTCTCTAACCAACACATATAAAAGTTTATAATAAGTAAATTACACCTGTCTAATTCCATACTAAATGTACTGTACCCTGGTGTATACATACACTGAATTTATTTACTTTAGAAAATGCAGCAAGAGAGAAATGGTTCCGTGTACGAATCTAAACCCTCTGCAAGTATTTCCTCTGGGGATAAGATATATAATTCTTCTATGTATTGGAAAAATATTGTATTTAACAACAAAATTGTATAATATGTTATAATGGGCTGTATTATTGATAGTTGTAATAAATTATCTCAATTTTATGCGTGAGAAATCATGTGTATCTTGTTAAGATCCATCAGATTTTAAATATCTTACGTTTTCCTGTAAATAAAGTATTGCTTTTATAGAATTTAAAATATTTAGGAATGGGTTAAGATTTGGTGTAATGAATTTGATTTAAATTCATTACTTAACAGCTCAATTATGAATTCCGCAGTTATGAATCAAGTATATTTCATGTTAAATAAACACTAAACCGAATAAAATATATTTGGCATTATATCATGTTTGTTTTAAGGAACGTCGTTCAAAAGTCGAGTCATTTTATTTGTGTTTATTCTCCAGGTGAAAAGGGGATGTAAGGGAGGATGGGCTGCAGTAGATTCAGTGTTATCAAGTATGCATCACGAGGAAGAGGGCTTTTACCCTGAAAGTATATTATGATATTACAGATTTGAACGAATATCCCTAGGAGCATATTTAAAGGACTTAGACCCATCTCTAGGAAGGATATTCTGACCTACAGGTTAAACTTACCTATCTTTGGACAGACACAAGAACTTTCGGTTAATATAAACCTTTGAAATTTGGCAGCATGATGGTCAATTGGTTAGAGCTCTTGCCATTGGCATACAACGGACTTTAGGTTCGTATCCTTGCTGTGGCGGGATGTTAGTTAGCAACAACAACAAAATAAATATTTCAAATTTTGAATTAAACATCCTCCATTCCAAATGTTAAGATTTTATGAAGCAATCTATCCATACTAATATACTAGAAGTAAAAGAATCAGTTTAAAAAAGCAATGATAATGTTTGAGAATATTAATTTGCGATACTTAAACGTTAAAATAATAAATAAATAAATAAATAGAATATAATTTAATTAATAATTTTAGTATACTAATTACAATTGTTGGAATGTACAAATATACAAGCAAATATTGATTCATTTGATATTTTACATTTTGATGAATTTTTTTGCTTTTCAATAATCCAAACTGATTAAGCACTTAAAAGGTTTAAATTAGTAGCGTCCATGCTGGATATCTCACGATTTAACATAGAGATTTTATAAAAATTAAAGTATTGAAAAAGACCAAATATAAAAGACAGTGTGTACTTACATATTAATTCGATTACCGATTTTGCAAAATGCGATTTCGGTAAAATACTATTATTTGCTTTTGTTGCTTGTTGTCCCGGGGTGGGGGCAGCATCTGTTGTGATGGAGCAACCGTAGGTAGAAGCCTCACTTCAGTGCTTTCAGGGTGAACTTTTTAGGGGGTACTACCCCGAATTTGCATATGGTATGGGAGAAAACATGGAAATTCTCACTAGGCAGTTCGATTAACGAGGCAAGATGCTGAACATCACAAACATCATCGAGTCTCCTTGTTTTTGTCTACAACAAAGCCGCCAGTGGATTGAACCTCAATGCTTTTCTTTTTATGAGCTAATTGGTTATTTTTTCTGGTTATCCGTTCATAAATCCAAAATATTATCTATGTTGATATTTAACTTGTTATTTTCGTATGTCAGATATCTAGCAGATTCAGCATATTACAGGATGAACCACATACCCAGTTCAGAGCAACATTTATCTAAAACTGAACATTCTTAATGGAGGCATCTGGAAGATCATATAGTCCATTTTCCTATTTGAAACTAATAGTAGAATATTCTGATCTACAGATTTAATATAGCAGTTGATATAAAAGATTCTCTGGGGGTCCGTATGGTATTCCAGAGAAATATATGTCCAGATATGAAAATGTGGTTACTCTTTTTCTCAGTTTTTCCGTTCAAAGACAGCTTTCATTACAAACGATTACTTTTCCTTTTTCTTCACGTATAAGATAATTAGGCGATCAGCGATAATGCTGCAAATAAGGTGTCCGAGACACTAAAATCGATAGCTTCTGTGATTGTTCACTAGGCGAATTAGTGTCTATGTGATTTCCAATGTTAAAAAAATATTATAGTATATTCTATGAAACTCCACCGTCTGTATTTAGTAGTCTTTAATGTCTCCGCAGTCTGTGTGGTTGATCATCGGAATATATAGCTCTGAGACATCGGTAGTAAATGTGATATTCCTGTTGTATGCATTACTTATTTTGAAAGTATTGGATGTATATTATGTACATATTACTTATTTTCAGATAAATACACCCAAATAAAATGAATAGATTTCTCAAAAAGAAATGTGATACTGAAGAATTCGATTCTGCAAGTGCATAAAATCTTAGAAAGCTAAATCACTACCTACTGGTAATGGAAGTTTTTAAGCTTTGGGGCGGAAATGAAGATCGCTATTTATAAAAATGTCAAGCGAATCATTAGTTTCTTTTAAATTGAAGAAGCACTTTAAAATTATGCACTATAATTCACAAGACATTATTCAAAATTTTGTCCAAACAGCAAACAAAAGCTTCAAAATTTTTCTTATAGTACAATGACTGTTTCTGATAAATCTCAAATCGTTTCTTATCAAGTACCGGAACTTAAAGATATTTTAGGATGTATTATTTTGTCTGAATGCAAAATAATGGTCATGAGAAAACATTGAAAACAAGTGTGATTCCTCTTTCTGTATGTAAATTAGGAGACTGTAAGATACAGTTACCACACTTCTTACGGAAATGCCTTCTGATATCGGGAAAAAATGTATGCACTAATAAACCCTAGTGTTCCTATTTTGCATTGCAAGTTGAGGAGTCAACAGAAATTATACAAACAAGGCGCAACTCTTATCATTCGTCTGTTTTATTAATGAAGAAAAATGATAAATGAGTCTGCAATGAATTAAGTGTGTCTACCAAAGGCGAGGCCATTTTTACATTTTGAATAACTATCTTGATAAATGGAAGTTAACACAGAAGTTGTGTGTAAGCATTTATACAGATGGTGCCCCTTCCAATGCTGGTAGTGTTAAGGATATTACATCTTTATAAAAAATGAAATTGTTATCGTTCTTATAGTTCTTATGGTAAACTTCATTAAGACAAGACATGCCAAATCGCATTTATTCGAAACGCTTTGTATCGATATGGATCACAACACAATCGGCTGTGAGGTGACTGTCAAGGAAAGAAAGTACTTACCCAAATACACGTGCTACCTTCTACGGTGCTATGTATTTTAGGAGCTAAATACTTTGAATATTAGCACACAAGAGTAATAAGGAAATAGTCTCACATCCACTAACAAAATGAAAACGTTTCTGTGAAAACCCCAGTTTTGGAAAAACAAAAGTGTCGAAGATATTTTGGAAATATTTCCACTGGTAAGTAACACATGCATAAATGCAACACTATAATAATTTAGCAACTCAATAATAGTTTATCATTTAAAAGTTTAGAAGAAACATTGAGTTCTTATTTTCATCATATTCACTTCACATTAGAACGCAACAGAAGTACACTCCAGCTTACAAATTTATCATTCCCATCTCTGGCGTAGATACATCACTAAAAATATATAAAAACTGATCATTTATACCAACGTAAAAATATTGTTCTATAAACACATCTTTGAAAGACAAAACAATTTCCCATCAATGGAAACAACATTGATCTAATTCTAAAAATCTATACCCGTACCATAATGGTTTTTAACGTCTATTTATAAATAAGAGAGTTAAAAAAGCTCGGCGTGTCAATAAAAAGTGTTTAATAGCGAAAAGAGGTGCATGAAGAGGTCACGAAGGGCTCATAATTTGTTGATCCCAGATCCAGACATATCGAGGACTTGTCCAATACGTTTAGTGCTGGATTTTTCCATCTCGAACATGTCAAGATAAACACCAGAAAAAGACATTTTTTTTGCAGGAGAAAAATATATCGATTTGGAAGCGTTTTAAATCACAAGGATAGGGATAAATGTGGGACAGCGGGGATGATTGACGTTTTCCTTGATACGCCATCGCAGGCGTCAGGAAAACACGGCGGGTAAGTGTTTACCGAAAGCGCGATGTGACAAGTGATATGGTAGTAACCCGAAAGCCGTCGTGGCGGGGATTTGAACTGGATATATATATTTTTTGAAAATATGAAAAAATAATTTTCTTTATTGAATTGTCAAGGCTTTTTTTATCGGCTTTTGTTGTCTACCACGGGATTTAAAATTTTTTCAAATTTTTATTTCAGTGTGGGTTTTTATGTTGTTATTCTTGATAAATTCCATGAAAATATTGACTTTTGTCTGCGAAATTTAAAAAGAATATCCGCAGTATGAAATAATTTATCTCTCTTTTACATAATATATATTTTTATGACAGTATTTATATTATTTAATATATATATATATATATATATATATATATATATATATATATATTCTCAGAGCCAAAACATTATGACTACCTGTCAATAACGAGTTGGTCCACCTTTGGCGCTCAACACAGCTTCAACCCGCCTTGGCATGGATTAATACCACCTTGGTACCAATTAAATACCACTTCCACCTGATCACGTGCTTCCACCTGATCACGTGCCTTCCATCTCACTTAGGTGAGTTCATTGCAAAATGTAGGGGTGGTCATAATGTTTGAGCTCTTGAGTGGATATATATATACACACACATATATGTATACATATATACACATATACATATGTGTATATACACATATACACATATGTGTATACATATATACACATATATATACATATATACACATATATATATATATATATATATATATATTACTAATTAGGATTATTTGAAGAAGGTGGGCACTGGTTGGGAAACAACGAAGCCGTGTCCACTAGTTGTTAAATTTTCTAAGCA
>BPLQ01001316.1:0-5000 GCA_021605075.1 Caerostris darwini
ACCATTAATTTTCCGCCTTCGTCAACCGGAGTTGACCGCTAATTCTCACAAAAATAATTAAATTAATAATGAACGCTAATATTTTGACACTAATAGGCATATAATGTAGGTTTCCGTAGCTTATTTTTCAACACATATACTGAAGCGTTCGGACCAGCATTGTTTGTTGGATTTTTAATCAAACTTGATTAGTTCGGAAGTCCAACTTTTCTATATATCAGGCGTTTCTGATCCATTTAGTTGCAGATAATAACAATCATTATTTTTTATATCCAGATTATTTGATTCAGTATTTAATCATTGCAAAAGCAACTATTTATTAGAAAAAAAATTATTTTTCACGATTAGTAGGAATAAAAGATGGGGACCGATTGCCAAGTGACTAGCACTCTGGCGCTAGGTACCACAGGTTTCTGGTTCGAGCCATGGTAGTGCCATGAATGCTTGTAGTGGTTCGGAATCCACTTCAAACCACAGATCTCGATCTAATATGACTATAGAGCATCTACAACCGCACCCCGTAAAAAGAAAACATCTCATGTTTCGGAATCTGCTAGTAAGCAGACGGCCTTGGCCTACCATCGGGCTGTTGCAGTAACGGAGAAGGAAAAAAATATGTACACAGATATTATTATCGATGAAAATAATTTATAAAATTTACCAGGTAATGAAAGTATTTTTCATCAAATAATATTCAACCATGAGCGTCAAAATATATCCTTTTCTTGGAAGAAAGAATATCAGGATTGTGAAATTGATAATCAATATCTGTGAGCAGGTAATATTTATAAAGCCGTAACGGTAACAGTAACTTTTAAGTGTAATCGTGACACAGTGAACGAGGTATTGGTAATTCAAGAAGAAAGTTATGAAATTCATGTTTTACCTTGGCCTCAAATACATACGATACCTATTAACTAATTCACTTGTAATGTCTGCATTTCTAGAGCATTTCTTCTTTATTTCCTGCCGGAAAAGGTGATAAAGATACTAAAATTCATAAAGTAAGCAGTAGTGTGAATATTTGAAATTATGACACATGAAGATGGTAAGTATGCTACAAATCCGAGATCACGATTTTTCACTTTTAATAGTTTGATTTGACTAACTGTTCTGCGAAAGGAAAGTGTTTGAGTTAAAAAAATTAATCTTTGTCTGATATTGAAACAGTCGAACAACTCCAAGAACTAAGTATTACAAAATGATTCAAGATTTAGTAAATAAGTTTTATCTTTCAAATATAATTTAAGATTCATCAAGCTGTTATTATATACCGGATACAAACTGTTATTATATATTCAGAATTCACGTTAAACTGTAGCTGCCGGTTTAATTAGCCTAAAGTGTGCACAGAATGACCATAGAACGACAAACAAGACTAAATCTTAGTCATTTACTGCGTAGGTCGAAAATCAACCTATCTTCAGGTGTGACAAAGGTAATCAAATCAAAATTCTGTATTTATTCGTATATCAAAATTATTAAGTTTCAATCCTATAATATCGTTTATTTTTTCATAAAATATTACTTTTTTTTCATGGAACCTTTTTTTTTAAGAATTATTTCAAAGTCAAAGATTTCTGTTTTTTTTTGTTTATTGAATTTCAACCTAAAAGTGGTCCTCATATGCATGGTATTTTTTTAATTCGAAAATGTTCCATTTTATAATTTTACTTCGGGGTGCGACAGTAGATCAATCTCCCAGTGGTACACCCTGGTAACGTCCTAGGCCGCTGTAGGACCTACTACTATCGGCATGCGACAACGCTCCAAAAGTGATCACCTACATGGGACTTCGAGTAGGCTGAGTGTCTTGCAATGGAATGCAGGCGGCTTGTACTTATCTATGAAAGTTGAAATTCCCTTGCCAGCCACGATGCTCAGGTTTGCGCTGGCTATGATTGTTTGGCGAGCCATTTGCACATCATTGAAATTTTGATTCTTGATTGGGAAAGATGGACAGACACCATACAGCAGTTTGACCGGACTTGCGTGCGGACTCAGAGGTGAAAATATATTGGAATGCTAAAACTTTGCTGATGAGACATTGACTTTTTTTTCTTGTGTGTGTTTTACACTGTTTTGATCCCGTAAGACGATACTGTTCGAATACCAGAATTTCTTAAATATTTTGATAAATTATATCTACTTGACAGATTATGATTATTGTAATCGTTATAATTATAATGATTTTTCATGATAATCCTAATCCTAATCATCTAATTTATGACGGGCATTCGGACCCATAAGCATCATAAAAAAACTTGTTGTCCAATGAAATTCCGGTTCTGGAAATAGTACCGTTTTATAAATAGATTGAAGGAAACACTGAGATGTTCTAATTAATTACTTGCATTTGCTGATGCTGTTGATATAGAGTATTGGACAAGGCAATCCGAGCTTCTATTAAGAGTGGAAAAATCTTTTAAAGAACTTAGCTTAAAGTCAATTTTAAGAGGTGATTCGTAGTTGTGTATTGGTGGGGGTACGGACACCATGTAGCAGGTTGGGTAACCAGATTGTAACTGGGTTTGGTTGTCTGGAGGTACTTAAAGCATAAGTTGGAGAACGCAGTGCTGTATTTACACACGCACAAACACCACACATATAAAATTAGAGACATACAATATTAAACACATTTAAAGACATATAATTATAGAGTTTTTGGTAAAAATTTAATTTTGGTGAAATTTGGATGTAAATTGAGGCCATGCAAAGGCGGAAACATTCAAGCGCTGGGAAAAATACACACACACATAAAGAAGCTATAAAGTAGATTTGATTTCTGTCATGTATTTAATGGTGATAACCCAAACTACCTTCTTGCTAATCCTATATATTAAGAATCAAGATAGATTATGTCTAACTAAATTCCATATTTAAGAAATTTGGATAATCATAAAAGATGTGCATCTTCTAAGAAAGAACTTTTGTATATAATTTACGTTTTTTTAAACTGCTGTATTGTATAATAATAACTTACCAAATATATAATTGAATAATATTTTACTATTAAATAATAATTTCGTAAAATTATTATTGCATTAAGTAACTTGGTTAATCATAAAATACGTACATCTTTTACTAAAGAACTTATGTATATAATTTACAGTATTTTAAATTATTGTATTGGATAACAATAGTTCACTAAATATAGAACTTCTGCATATAATTTACAGTATTTTAAATTGTTATGGTATTGTATAGCAATAATTATATTGTATAACAATAATAACTATTGTATTATTGTTATACAATAGTTATTACGTAATACAATAGTAAATACAATTATTGTATTGTATGACAATAATTGCATAACTGGTGTATTGTATGACAATAATTTACCAAATATATAATTGAATAATATATATTTACTACTAAATTATTATTATTGAATTAATAGAGAGTTTTTGCATACCGTACGTTAGTTACCGTAGGACGTCCGTTAGCTTTTTCTCCTAATACAGCATGCTCATAGGAAATTATGTTTCTATGAGCACGTTTAAAAGCTAACTAACGTACGGTATGCAAAAACTCTCTATTATTGCATATATGAGCGTTATTTAGATTTTATAACCGTAACTGCTATTAATCTTTAGCTAATATGCTGCGAAATAAAATGTTTTATTCCAATTGTTCTACACAACTTGAGATCGTTTTAATTGTCTGTATGTCCTTAAAAGTAGCTCAGTAGTTTTGTCCATTTGCGGATCATACCTTATATTGTTTGCTTTATGTTGCATTGTTCGTGGTTTATTTACATCTCTCGTTATTTTTTCATTGCTCCATTATTATCCGCCGTTATTGGACAACACCCGGTACTCGAAACTCTCCTGGGAGAGCATTAACGAGAGCTCCTTTGTTAAGGGCATAATATATTTCAGAGTGCAATTATCTCAGCTGCAACTAATTATAAGGTGGTACTAGACAGCAACTGCAACTTATCGGGTGTCAACAATGGTTTGAATAAAGGATGACAGAATTACAAATTTTTTTATTAGACTCATTATCCATTATTATTTAAGGAATATTAAAAACAATCATTGTCTGATGTATTTTCGGTTAAAATGATTCAATTTAAAGGATTATCATAGAAAATAATGTTATTGCACAATAATAATTGCAAGCATATTTATATCAAATTTATCATGTGATAAATGAACAGTTTTAAAAATAATTTTTAAAATGAGATAATGTGACTCATTATGATAGGATGTAAAATGATCATGTGTTTTATACGTTAACATTTAAATATAAATGGTATACTATATATATTTTTCATTTAAATATAAATTTAAATTTAAATATGAAATAATTTGGGCAAGCCGCCATTGATCAGCAGCTAAACTAATCATTGGAATAATCAAATCCAATATTCAAATCTATCAAATTTTTAGAATATTGAAATCCAATTGTCAAATTATTAGAATATTCAAATCCAATTATGCTTATTTTACTAAGTCGAATAGTCTTTGTATATTTTACAAAGTAAAATATACAGAGTGTTGTTTGTCATACCACTTGGCAGAGAGCAACATCTAGACCAAGTCCAAGAACCCGTGTGGTTTCATGGTTGAAGAGAAAAGGGGGTAGCTTCTGCTGTGATGGAACACCGGTAGGTAGAAGTCTGACTTGTTCTGTGACGCATACTTTTTACGGGGTAGGGTTGTTACAGCCCGACGCCCAACATTCTACTGTCATATTAGACTGGGGCTACGGCTTAAAGTGGATTCCAAACCTTCCCTCCGGTACTCGAACTGGAAACCTGAGGCCAGTACCAGTCATTCGGTCGACTGGCCTTATATTGTGGGAGGACTTTTATATTGCATTAAGAACAGAAAACTATCCATTATTTAATTTTTATGACTGAAATTCATTTTTGTTGATAGTTTAACATAATTTATTACTAAAATGCATAAGTAAATCAGAATTTCAGAAAAGTATTTTAAAGCAATTAATTTTTTAATATCGTACAAGTAATTAAATTTTTGAATTTGCTT
>BPLQ01001316.1:7500-135614 GCA_021605075.1 Caerostris darwini
GAGTCCCGGCGGTGCCATGGATGTTTGTAGGGGTTCGGAATTCACTTTAAACCGAAGATCCCGGTCTGTCGTGATTGTAAAGCATTGCGATGGGTATTGTTACTCCGTGTCCGTAGCTTATCTTCAAGTTTCACGCATCTCCGGGGTAGTGCTAAGTGAGTAACGTTGGTGCAACGCATGCCTTAAGGCATCGAAGACAACTGTCTAATCGTTTGCCAGCTGCATGAAAAAAATATTCTTGACGCAAGAACACTGTTCGAATGTGAAGCTTTTATTGTCTTCAAAAAAGAGTCCGTGCCAAAAAATAAAAGTTAAAGATTTAACATACCATTGGGCACTGAAAACTAACCGAATAATCGAAATTTTAGAAATATATTATAAAAATGGAAGGAAAATATGAAAATAAAACAAAGCATTTAAAAAAACAAGTTAATTTTTTTAAAAACTAAAGTGGAAGTTTGTATTTTAGAATTTAAATCCATCATCTAAATAAAAAAATAAAATAATAAATAAATAAAAAAAAAACCTCACAAAAAAACTGTATTAATTGCATATTTTAAATGTATTAAGATGAGCAAGATACGAGATATAATACATATTACATACGGTGTACAATATATATATATACCAGATGCAATATGCAATACACAAGAGTATCTATGTTGATGCAACGGTCATGCACAAATTTTGAGTGGTAGTACAATTTACTAAAAATACACTTTTCATGTAGAAATGTAGGGTCGGAAATGACGCGTTGAGGCAAAAACACATTCAAAAAAAGCCATGAAAAGAAAAACATTGTGTATTAACAACATCTTCTACGATTCAACGTTTACAATATATGCTCAAAAAGGCCACAACCAACAATAATACATGCTTGGTAGCATCGAAGAAATGATTGGCGAACATATTCGAAGATATCAATCGTTTTGCGTAAGCTAGCAGCGCAATGGATAGCCGAGGAACGAGATCCTCAATTGAGTTAACTACTACACCACACCACATCACTATGCCTAGAGATGAGTTGCCCATTTACAGTTTGGGAATGATGTGGTTGAAAATATGATTTAGCTCTTTGGCGCTTTACGGTCATATGGGACCGGGAGTTACGACTTAAAGTGGATTCCGATCCACTACAAACATCCATGGTGCCGCCGCGACTAGAAGCCGAAATCTGTGGTACCGAGCGCCAGAGCGCTAGTCACTCGGCCATCAGGCCCACATGAAAAACCCCGATGCTTATAAACTATTTCTGCTATAAATCGATATGTAGAAAACTGATGGATAATGTACTCAATTTTGATTTTGCGTTTTGTAAAGCATTTTCTCCAAATTTCGTATGGTCAAATCAAATAAAGTATTTCTGTATGGTCCAATTAAAGAATCATTTGACATTTTTGTAGATGTTAATTCTATGATTCCATCAAAAATGATTGAACAGTAGCTGAACAGCATCAAGAAACCATCGGATGAACTATAGAAACGACAGAATGTGAGAACATCATCTGTTTCATTACTATAAACAAACTGATGTATAATCAAACACCAGTGACAGCAAAAAGCATTAATAGTCGACTGAGACTAGTTGGAGTGTGAACTGTAGGCCCATTTTGCTTTCAACGCTCCTAATGCCACATCCACATTTGAAACATTTGACAGAATGTCTATCAGTTCCCGGATGATACAGTTTGAGTTCGAAAATCAAGCACCGTTATTTCCCTTTACGAGCAAACTTCCAGCCGGTTTTGGCGGATTGATGGCCAATTGGCTAGAGCTCTGGCTCTCGGTGCTACAGGTTTTGTGTTCGAGTCTCGGTGGTGCCCTGGATGTTTACAGTGGTTCGGAATCCACTTTAAGCCGTAGATCCCGGTCTCATACGACTGTAAGAGCTTCACGGAGCCCAGTCATACTTCTCATAAGGTTGTATCTTCTTATAGGATTAGGCGGTCTGATGACAAATTGGCTTGCGTTCTGACCCTTGGTAACGCAGGCTTTAGGTTCGTATCCTGGTGGTTTCATGGATATTTGTGAGTGGTTCGGAATCCATGTTAAACTGCAGGCCCCGGTCTAATTAGCCTAAAGTGTGCACAAAATGCCGCAGAGCGGCAAACAAACCAACAGGTTTTGTAAAAATCTAAATAGAAATGCAATATCTGATAAATATATACCAAACAGTTTGTATGGCAAAGTTATCTATAAACGTATTTCTGATCGTTGAAATGTACAAGAAAATAAATTCAATGGATAAAAATAAATGATGTTATAAATGGTTTCGCAACATTCATTGGCAACCAATAGAAGATGGAAAGAAAATTTGTCGACCCTATTGATACTTCTTCAGACAAAGTAATCATTACATATGTATTTCTTGGCAAACATACAGGTCTGATTTTGTAACACATTATTCATCCCTTCGTTCCAAGCGCATGCGAGAGCTACTGCTTGAAAACAAAGCATCAGAAGACGTTTCAAAGAATATTATCGTGAAGAATTATGCCAAAAATTTGTGGATAAAATTTCCGAACTACCTTTTCTGCTTTTCCATCGGTAGTTTTGTAAAGGAGATAAGTACACAACTTTTTAATTTTTTTTTTTAATATTCATTTTATGATGCGTAAATATCTATGGTGAATAGCATTTTTATAGTTAAACCGTTATATTTATCTTAAATGAACTACATTAGTTAGAATGCCTTCCGGTTTAGTTGTATCTTTATTAACAAATCCTGGTTTGAAATAGTTTTTTTTTCTTCTAATGCAGCTGGCAAATAGACCGTGATCTTTCGCCATAACGGCTGCACTGATGTCACTCACTTTGCATTACCCAGGGGGCGCGTGTAACTTGATGGTAAGCCACGGACGCGGAGTAACAATGCCCCTGCAACGCTCTACGATCCTATTAGGACTGGGACCTATGATTTAAAGTGGATTCCGAACCACTACGACACCCATGGGGGGGGGCCGGTATTTGAACCCGATACCTGTGGTACCGAACACCAGAGCGCTAGCCATTCGGCCATCAGGTCCCCTGGTTTGAAATAGTAGTTTCATTATTTTTTCCAGAAATAGGAAAAGATTTCATTACTAAATTGTTCCAATTATTCTAATTCTGTTCTAATAACGTTTTCTAATTGAGCTAATAAAACTTCAATTTAAAGCCCCCAACAAAGATCATTGGAAAAACTATATATATCTTATTGATTATATATATATATATATATTCTATTATATATATACACTCAAGAGCCAAAACATTATGACCACCCCTACATTTTGCAATGAACTCGCCTGGATGACGTGGAAGGCACGTGATCAGGTGGAAGTGGTATTTAACTGGTATTGAGTGGTGGCATTAATCCATGCCAAGGCGGGTTGAAGCTGTGCTGCGCGCCAAAGGTGGGCCAACTCGTTATTGGCAGGTGGTCATAATATTTTGGCTCTTGAGTGTATATTCTATATATTATCTTATATCTCTATATGTCTTATTGAAATTCTTTTTGATGCTATTATTAAATTCAGTTTTAATATATTGAAAAACATAAAAAGTTAAATATGTACAAAAAATATTTTTGGTTAAAATTTGGCAAAAATTGATAAAAAAAAACCCCGCATTTTTCAACTTTACATAATCACTCCTTAATAAAAGATATGTAAAACATAACACATTTACTTGCATAAATGTAGATATATTTCCATTATGAATCTACTAATTTAAAAAAATGATAATATTATAAAATTCAGCTGAATTACATCCGATCGAATTATTTAGAGCAAAAGTGCAAAAAAAAAAAAAAAAAAAAAGTAACCTTTTTAACAAAACTTTTTTTTTCTTTCTAATGCAGCTGGCAAACACTTAGACAGCTTGGTCTTAGATGCCTTAAGGCAAGCGCTGCACAGACGTACTCACTTTGCATCGTGGCATCATGGAGGGGGCTCGTGTAACTTGAAGACAAGCCACGGATGCGGAGTAACAATGCCCCCGCAACGCTCTACGATCCTATTAGGACCGGGACCTAAGGTTTAAAGTGGATTGCGAACCACTACAAACATCCATGGCACCGCCGGGACTCGAACCCGAAACATGTGGTACCCAGTGTCTGAGCGCTAGCCATTCAGACCCCTTTTTAACAAAACTACCAATAACTTTTCTCTAAATTAATATATTTAGAGTCTTTTAGTTCAAAGTATTCATTCAAAGAGTCGTTCAAAGTATTCATTCAAAGAGTCGTTCAAAGAATTTATTTAAACAGTCGTTCAAAGTATTCATTCAAAGAACCGTCCAAAGCATTCATTCTTTCCGTCATTCAAAACATTAGATGAATAGATTATTTAAAACTAACAGTAAAAATTTCATTAGATTCTGAAAATGATTATAACAGTCCTGACTATTATAGTATCTCGATGTGTTAAAAAATACAGTTTTTAAGAAATTCAATTAAAGTTTTTCAATGCATGAATTCAGTATCCTAATAGCTCCAAATGAAACAGCTGTATCTCGATTTCTAATGACTCTGGAAACACGTTAAAAGTTGTTTTCGAAAGCTTTAAACTAATATAATAATAAGTAAAAAATTCAATTTTTTCACGAGAATCGTGATTTGAATTGAGTCAATTATGTTATGATGATATCTATAAAAATACCATTGTTTTTTTTTTTTTTATCATTTCGTGTGAAATTTTTTTATTAGCGCCATTTATTTAGATCTCTATTATTATAATTAATAAAAAATTTTAGTTTCTGAATAATAAATCAATGTTATAAAAATTCAACTTTTTCTATAGTACTTACTTATTTTGCTTTTAGTTTAGTAAAACAGGGCCTGAATGGCCGAGTGGCTAGCGCTCTGGCACTCGGTACCACAGGTTTCGTGTTCGAATCCCGGCGGTCCCATGGATGCTTGTAGTGGTTCGGAATCCACTTTAAACTGTAGGTCCCGGTCTCATAGGATCGTAGAGCGTTGCGGGGGCGTTGTTACTCCGCGTCCGTGGCTTATCTTCAAGTTACACGCTCCCCCTGGGTAATGCAAAGTGAGTACGTCTGTGCAGCGCTCGCCTTAAGGCATCCAAGACCAAGCTGTCTAAGTGTTTGCCAGCATTAGAAAAAAAAAAATGTTTAGTAAAACACTGGTTATATTACCGATTTTTTATAATGTTGTGTCAGAACTTTGTGTTAAATATTCAGAAATTTATATCTGTAACCATGCATCCTCTTACACATTGATAAGAACGCCCCCTGCCTTTGCGTTCAGGAGAAATGACCAGCAGGTCTAGCCAATTGGGTAGCCCTTTGGTATCTTAGACATCAGATTCAAATCCTGGTGGTTGCATGGATGTTTGTTGTTCGGAATTCCCGTTAAACTGTAGGTCCCGGTCTTATTAGCCAAAACGGTGCACAAAATGACCGTTGAGGGACATACCAAACCAAACAAAATCGAGACTCTCACCCGAGATGAAGTACAGCAAGCGAAATCCGCGCTTCCGCTGAGAAAAAAAAAAGTTTATAGTTCTGTCATCCCGCATTAGTTGGCATACAGACTCTCACCCGTAGAGGAAATATATACCTGTCTTTAAATGTGTTAAATATTGTATATCTCTAATTGTATGTGTGTCGTGTTAGTGCAGTCAATAAAGCTGCGAATTCTCTAACCTTGTGCCTCAAGTATCTTAACCCAACCACACCCAGTTACAATCTAGTTGCCCAGACTGTGCAATGTATATCATTATTTCACGAACACTGGAAAAAAGATGCAGACTGCGCAAAAGTTATAATTTATTTAAGAATAATTTGTTAATTCAAACTACTTTTAAACTTGTTGTTGTTGTTTCTTATTCCACTTGGCTGGCCAAGCCCACGAGCCCATATGGACTCATGATTGAAGGGGAAGGAAGCAGCTTCTGTTGTGATGGAGCACCCGTAGGTAGAAGCCTGACTTTTGCTCCGTGACGCTCTTACAGTCATAGAAGACCGGGACCTACGGCTTAAAGTGGATTCCGAACCACTACAAACATCCATGGCACCACCGGGATTCGAACCCGAAACCTGTGGCACCGAGCGCCAGAGCGCTAGACACTCGGCCATTCAGGTCCCAAATTTGCCAACGGCACGCAGTGTTCCCAGGTGGTCACCCACCCAAGTACTGACCGCGCCCAATGATGCTTAACTTCGGTGATCTAACGAGAACCGGTATATTACTTTTAAACTTTAACTATTAAACAAGTTTTATACAAAGTTCCTTGATAAAGCAATAATTTGTACTGAATAATTTGTATTTGTAAAAGTTTTTCAATAAAATTCAGTCGTAAGGTTTACCAGACATAAAAATAAAATAATTTCATCTCCTTTTCTAACTATACATTTTTATTTAGTTTTATTAAATTTTTATTAAGTCTGCTAAGCCTTGCCACTGAATTATATTGAATTTTATTTAGAGATATAGAATTTCCAATCTTTCTTTGTAATAACACAGATGATTTTCAGTAATTATAAATTAAAGTTATGTCAGCATTTATTTAAAAAAAAATATGCATTGTTTACTTGGAAATATTATTTTTACCAATAATTACTTTATCTTAACTTTGTAATATCGTTATATTCTCGCTAATATTGAATGAATAATAGCGAGTTGGGTTTCAAACAGAGGAAACTTGCATCGAAATCTGGCCATGATTCTAAATCAAATTTCTGAGTCTTTGCTAGAAAGAGAATGATAAATGTGTAGGCCGGAAAGCTTTTCATTGGGTTTTAGGAGATTAGAAGGGAGGGAGAACACCTCAGATATTGCCCCTAGTGCCTTCATTCTAAACTGCTTTGATGAAATGAGATTGTAAAGCCCGCAAACCTTCTATGGTCTTGCTGCAGCCTGTATAACGCTGAATCTGCTACATATTTACTATTTCAATGGTGAACTGCGTCTGATTCAAATGTTCAGTATTTTAAAAAAATTACTTCATTAATATGCTAAATAAAATTTGTCATAGTTTTAGACAAAAAAATTAGAAGCAAATATAAATTTGTAATCGACTGTAAGAAATTTTAGAAAAGGCAATTATAAACTTAAATTAATCGAAAATTGATAATGAATTGAATAAGACTCACAAGCCAATTTTGAAATACAAATAAAATTCAAAATTTTTGTAGTGACATCTGAAAATAACAAAACATAAATTACAACAAAGAAAATTAAAGTCATCATTTGTAATTTTGTAATTGTAATTTGTAATTTTGATCATCATAAGTTATGAATGACCAAAATTACAAATTTCTTAGTTAGTAAGATTAACAAAATGAATCAAATATTAGAAATTTTTAATCTTAAATAATTCTATATTATTTTTTCAATCACAATTTAGAAATATTCTAAGTTTCGAAACCTTCAACTAAATAAAATGCACCACGAGGTGGAAAATTAATCAATTGTATTGAAAAAAAAAAAAAAAAAAAAAAGTGAATGACCTATTTTCCAAGTTCACGAATTTGTATTTCCGTGGATATCAAAGTTGGTTTACTTATTTTTTGAAATTTAATGACTGCATTGATTACAGTTTTTTTTATAGCCAATCGTGCCACGATTGAATAAAAATCAATCTAAACTAAACAGTTCTTCATTAAAACATTTTCTCCTTGTCCTGTTACAGATCAGCTGTGTAAATAATGGAATCAATCCTATCAACACAGATTTTTCATTGCTCTCATCAAATTTAATTAGATTTTTTATGGAGCATGCAGCATTCAAAAGTTCATCAAATGAATTCATTGATGAACACAGTGTCTTACCCATATTTACCTAAATTCGATGAGACTATTACAGATATTAAAAAATATGTATATATGCATATGACAATATACACTCAAGAGCCAAAGCATTATGACCACCTGTCAATAACGAGTTGGCTCACTTTTGGCGCGCAATACAGCTTCAACCCGCCTTGGCATGGATTAATACCACCACTTAATACCAGTTAAATACCACTTCCAACTGATCTCGTGCCTTCCACGTCATCCAGACGAGTTCATTGCAAAATGTAGGGGTGGTCATAATGCTTTGGCTCTTGAGTATATATGAATATAGGGGGAGCCTAAATGGCTGAGTGGATAGCGTTCTGGCGCTCGGTATCATAGGTTTCGGATTCGAGTCCCGATGGTGCCATGGATGTTTGTAGTGGTTCGGAATCCACTTTAAACCATAGGTCCCGGTCCAAATAGGATCGTAGAGCGTTGCGGAAGTATTGTTACTCAGCGTCCGTACCTTATCGTCAAGCTATACGCACCTCCCGGGTAATGCTAAGTGAGTAACGTCGGTGCAGCGCTTGCCTTAAGGCATCCAAGACAATTGTCTACGTGTTTGCCAGCTGCGCTAGAACATATATATATATACATGAGGACAACAAAGTTGATAAAGCCTGCTTTTTTTCTTCTTATCTCACTTGGTAAACAGCAACTTCTAAGCTAAGTCCAAGAACCCGTGTGGTCTCATGGAAGGAAGGAAGCTTCTGTTGTGATGGAGCATTCGTATGTAGAAATCTGACTTCCTTGACGCTGAAGAAGGAGGGCAGTGCTTTCAGGGAGGACTTTTTAGTGGAAACTACCCCGTATTTGCGTATCGTATGGGAGAAAACCCGGTAAACTCACACCAGGTAGTCCCAGAAAAAGCTGAACATCACTAACGCCATTGAGACTTCACTTTTTTGAAACGGTGTCTACAACAAAGCCGCCATTTTCCATCTGTGGGAGTTTTTCTTATCACATCTCTGATAGAAATACTCGATCAATTTCTTTTTTCTTCGCTCCACCGTTCCACATTCCCACGCTGCTAATGAACAGAACCACGCAGCCGTCCATAAATCATTTCAGTAAGATACTACATAAATAAGCTATTGTGGAGAAATAAATATACACAATAATATAAATTTAGTCTGCCAACCATTACTCGCTTAGTAGCTATATTTTTTTATAAACAGTCACAAAATTCTATCACATGGCTCGATTTTTGTTACATAAAACATTTTACACTACTAAGTCGTCTTACTTCAATTCGTGGCCTTACCGACTCTAAATGGAAGGCTATTTTATATGTTACATATTTTCTAGATATATTTTTTAAATAGATTGCTAGATATGCCTCACTTTGTACCAGTTATATATCAAGCAGAAATAACATGGTTTATAGCAATCCTATGCATGCGCGTTCTTTGATAAACTATCTTCAAAATGTTATAATTTTTTTTTTTTTTTGAGTTATTAAGTATTTTCCTTTAGTTTTGCTAATTTATTTCGATTTTTATGAATTTTTTTAGTCATGTCTTCCTTCCCTGTACTATTAACAGTATGACAGTATAAACAGTAAGTAATTATATACAGTATAATAGTGTAATATTATTTGTTCCATCATATTACGTTTTATGTATCATTAATATATTTTTATTTTATAATTAGTTATTCTGTTATATTATTTCAAATGTAACTTTTCACTTTAAAAATAAATTTCATTCAGGAAAAAACAAAGCGAAAAACATCTTTATTAATCATTAAAATTTTCCCACGGATGCTCTTCTTTTATTTTTTAGAAAAGTAAATAATGAAAGGCTACCTCTTTAAAAGTTTCTTAATCGTTTTCTGAGTATTTATGAGACTTCATTATTTAATTAAATAAAAATTCGTGAAGATCAAATTAACTACTAAACATGACTGATATATAAATCACCGTTCTATTTAAACAACGCACATTATTAAGAATGCGTGATTATTTTCAGCCGATAAATCTCTTTTTTTGCTCAAAACACCTGCATCACGACTTTGATTTTATAAATAATAATAAAAAAAAAAAAAAAAATGCAGTTGCAACTAATTTCTGAAATTCTCATGCTTCAGATTGCTACTGGGGGGGGAGCGATAGAAACCGAAACCAAACTGTTCGGAGATTCGATGCCTTTTTTGTTAAGAAGTTTAATCTAGAAAATAAAATATGCGGAATCAATTATAGTGTTGAGCAATCTACCAATTAAGTGATTCGAAAATAATCAATAAAGGTGTTTTTTATTTACATTAAGAACTTTCTTTTGACAAAATATTTTGTATGATTTTTATTAAATCAATTTGGCAACAACCTTTAGAATGTCAAACTGAGGTCAATATTAACATGCTGTCTGCTGAAGGCATGATGCGAAAAACGTAAACAACCGGTGACTTTACTGTGACATCGCATGTTAAAATTTTGCGAATGTCTGTTTTATCTTCACGTCCCTCAGATATATTTACCTCAAGTAACAGGAGGAGACAATGGCAAACAGGTATTCAAAGACAACAAAGTTTTTCGCTGGATTTTCCACAAAATATTTATGATAATGATAAACTTTCTCGCGGTTTAGACAGCGTCTGCTTTGATGAACCGCTTAGGTGTAGAGAGGAAGACAGGGTATTTTTATATCTACCAAGAAATTTATCATATTGTGAAGTTTGTTCTGATGTAATTAGAGATCATGTACAAAAAAAAGTTAGACTTTTAAGCAATCGACTTTGTCAATATGAAGATGTTCCTCCTACTCCCGATGACAGACGACCAATTTTCGGTAAGTGACTTCTAGATTTCTGTAATTTTTTCCTTAGTAAAAATTTTAATCGAATATTACATAGTGCGAAAGAAATCAAAGTTTAACGCATAGTAATAATATTTAAAATATTAGATATTCTATAGCTACTTCTTTATTGTTATATAATTTTGTCATTAATTGTATACATAAATATTGCATTTTAATAATCAATTTAGGAAGAAATAAAAATTATTAATTTTTCATAACCATGCTAATTAATTCTCTAAAATGTTTTTTATTTTTCAACTTAAAACATTTTCTGCATGAAAACATTTTAAACATACATTCAAATTTCATGTTTTTAATACAGAATGTATATTATAAAGTGTAAATTAAATCATAATATACTTTTATTTTATTCTTAAGTTCGATATATATATATATATTGAAGTATTATACTACAATTTGTATTTAATATATTCTAATAATGTTATGAAATATTTTTTATCAATGCTTACAAATCTAATGATTTAAGATAATTTTTATGTGGTATTTATGTTTTTATATATAATGTGGTGTTGATATTTCTGCCCTTATTTATTATGAAATATTATTTTTAGAAACAATCAGCAAAAACACAAATCATTATGTTTGGAATTTTTAGAAAGAATAATTGAGAATTTTCTTTAACACGTTTTAAAAAATTGTGTTAAAGGAAATATGGCATAATTATAAAGAATGAAAATCATGAATATGAAATCAAAAGCTAAAAAAAGACTTATATTTTAGAAATTGTAATATTTATTTTATAGGTGTTGGAGAAGAAAGCGAAGATGAATATGAAGATTTTAAAGAGGAAGCTAAAGATGAATACAAGGCATGGTGCACTGCAAATTTTAAATTAATATCTGCAAACAGTTTACCAGACAAGAAATCAATCCTTAAAAGGAAAGTAAGAGCTGTTTCATTCCCTGCTCCACGTAAAGAAGGAAAGAAAATTGTAAGATTTGCAGATGCCTTAGGTTTAGAACTTGAATCAATACGATATCTTGTACAAAAAGATTTACCTAAGATTGTTCCTTCATGCTCTGATTTGAATTTGGAAAAAAGTGATCCTAAAGTTAAGAAGGGTTCTACCAAAATCCAATTAGTCCCTGCTTTTCTGCCCCCATCTTTGAGCACTGCATTTATTGGACGTCTTAAGAAGTTAAAAGTCTGTCTCCACAGTGTGAGCACAGCTGACAATATTGTTTATGGAATAATAAGTGTTGTAAATGTTACTTTCCATAAGACAGTATTTGTTCGTTATACAGCCAATGGCTGGGCCAGTTACCATGATGAGCTTGCTACATATCTTGATGGGTCTAGTGTAGATGGTACTGATAAATTTTCTTTTACTTTGTTTTGTAATCCTTCAGATTTGTGTACTAGAGGGCATTCTTTATTCTTTGCTGTTTGTTTTGAAACAGCGGAGGGAAGACAGTATTGGGATAGTAACGATGGGAAAAACTATTGCATTAAGTGTGAAAAAAGAGAAATTCCAGTTGTTGGTAGCCATAGTTGGGTTCACTTTCTTTAAGATTTTAATGTATATTGTTCCATAAATAAATGCAAAACTTTCAAGACCTCTTAGATGCAATATTAAACACACATACACAATTTTTTTATACATTTAAATATATAAAATTTAAATTTAAAAGAACATCCTGATGTTTTATCAATAATTTATTTTATCCTTATCATTTTTTTTTCTTTGACAGACAATGATTATAACATTATAAACCTATTTAACAACTCAATAAAACTCAAAAGCTTTCTTGATGAAAAGGAAACCTCTTTGAATATATGCAGGATCATCATTGCATTTAAAATACCAGAGATTCAATTAGATAAAGAACCTAATATTTGAGTTATATAATGGGATAAAAGAAAAAGCTTATTTCCAGCACATAAAATTTCATATTATCTATTGTATATTTTTAACTTAATTTCAAAGTTATGGAAACAAAGATTTTTTTTGATCATGTCTAAGAAGCATTTCCTTTTTTCATTATCATTCTATTGTTATACTGATTACATTAGGATAAGCAATTCTTTAATTAACTGGTATTGAAAGTGTTTATAATGACAATTGCCGTACTGATTACGGAGTACCAATGGGGATAGACCCCTTAACCTCTTCATCTTAATTCATGTATATATTTACAATTTTAATTGGCTGCTTAATATTAGTAAAGGTTTCAAAAATTTAATATATGGTACTCTAAAATTAAAAAATATTAAAAGTAAGATAAAAAAAATAAAAATAAAAATTAAAGTATTATTATAATATTACATTATTTATAATACGTTTTAAGAAATTATGAATCTGTTGACTAGTACTTAATAATTTTAAGCTGAAATATATAAAATGAAAATACAATATAAGCCAAGTATTATTGTCCCCTACATGCAATTATGTATTTAATTAAAATAATATTAATCTTTTTAAGTTTTAATTTGTAAGTATGTTCTTTTTTCTCCAAATTCAAAGATGTTTGAATCAATTGCATTTAAATACAAACCTCATACATTGAAATATTGTGGAACAAATTAAGAGAGCTTGAAGAATATATTTCAAGATTATATTTATATTATTTATATGATGTTATTAATTAGAAAGTTTATAGATGATATTTTTTTGTTTTAGAATATAACTAGTCATTTAAATATTTTTGTTGTTTACTTACTTGTCAACTATTATGCTTTTAACCTTAAATGTTCATTGATAGTATTATGCCATACATATTTTACATCTTGATATGCAATTCTTTACATTACCAATTTCGTCTTCTATATATATATATATATATATAAAAGAAGCAATACACAGAATCTACAGCAATGTAGAAAAAAAAAAGGCATTTTTGTTGTTGTCGCTTATGAATTTATGAAACACTATCATTTCTTATGTTTTGTCATATTAAATATTTTATTTCCTGTTTCACTTCTTTGGATAGTTTGAGTGATAATATTTTGTAAATAATGTATATATTAATTTTCAAATTATTTTCAGTGGTGCTGCTTGCATTATATTTTGTATCTGGAATTCGCTATAAATATATACATATATTATGCATTTAAATTATTTAAAAACATAGCTGTGTTTTGGGTCTCTTAAATGAATTTGCTCAATTTTTATTTCTTTTATGCCAAACATGCTTTAGTTATAATACCTTAAATTTAAAGCAGTGCAATATTTGCATTTATGAATTAAAAAATATTATTGGAGTGAATTGCATTTATTGCCTTAAAATGCTTTTTGAATTTTTTAGTTTTGTTTACCATATTTTATAAAAATTTTCCCAAGCTTTTAATGTTTTATATATTAAATATATATATATATATATATGCATTAACTGTTCATTATAAGACACAAGTCCCCTTTAATTGTTTTCATGTATGAAAAGTGTAACATGTTTACTAAAAAATTAAAACATTAAGTTTACAAGAAATGCTTTTATTTTGAAGAATTTTATGTAAAGGAATTATTTATTCTTTAGTAAATATTCTTTTTTTGCATACTCAAATTTCATTTGCAAATGCAGATTATTATTTGATTAATAAATTTTAATAATATTTAAAAAAAATTGCATGCAAGATATTGTTAAATGTTCCAAAATAAGATAATAGTTCATAATTTAGTTCAATTATGATGGAAATAACCTATAACAGAAATTTTATTAATAGTTAATATGTTAACTATTATAATAGTTAAACCAATTTAAATTTTTAATTGAAGTACATGATCCATAAAAAAATATATATATTTGTCGAAAATTACAGTTTATATACTACAAGTTGAACCATGACAAAACAAATTAAAAATTTTATACACTTTCAATGAAATAGCTTTTGTATTTGTTACATTTTTTTAAATTAAATATCTATCATTACTATGTATGAAAATATTATTGGTGAAAAGTGTACTAATAACAATAAATGCATTTTTATTTATCATTGTGTTCTATATCTGAACTCAAAGTAAAATGCATTGTAAATTGTTTACATGCATTGTCTTTTTAATTAGGCTTTCTTTAATGCTGTCTATACTTCTAAAGCAAGTCAGGATGTTTTATAATACAGTTTGTAATATTATATTTCTAAACAAATAAAAAGTGCATTATATACTGTTAAAATTTATATAAAGTTTTTATATGCTTATAAATTTTTTCCCCCATTAAACTCTAGTGTTAAAAAAAATTGTTTTTATGCAATGTTTAGATATATGTTATTAGTTTTTGTTTTTTAAACACACAAATTAACTTTTGCATTTATTGAATTATAATTGCTAATATATTGTAGTCTGTAGTTCAATAATTGTCTTGACTTGACCTAAGTGCTCGCTGACACTGCTTTATCTCAATTTATCCAAATCAATAATTGTTTTTGAGTATAGAATATAAATGCAAATATAATAAAAAAAAAGTTTGCAAGAACATTTTTTTTTAATTTATTGAAAACAACTTCAAGCACATGTAAATAGTAGCATCAAATCTACACTCCTAAATTTAATTTAAAATGTCTGTATTAGAAGAAGTTGAAATAATTTGTTTCCTGTATATGTGCTATTAACTTATGTATTGTATAAAGTAAAAGTAACTTCTGAATGTTGTAATCTTTATTAGGTAAATATAGAATCTTTTTCAACATAATGTAGTTAAATGATAAACACATTTTTATTTTAAAATAGCATTTTCAGTGACTATTAGAAAATGTTGAATTCTATCTTAAATTCAGATGGCAATTTATTGCATTTACTATTTATATGTAAGTTAAGATTGAGCTTTGAGAATCATCTGCATTTAAATTGGATATTCAACCACTATGTGTTCCCCTATGAAATCAAAATACTTTCTATAAAGCTATCTCTCTATCGTAATTATGGTGCTGTGCATTTTAGATCAGTAGTAAGTCTACATAAGTTGTATGTAAAAATGAAGAGAAATACATATATTTCTCATAATTATAATTAATGCAATACTAATTATAGTCTTTAAAATGTTTTGATATTTTGAATTTATTTTAGTAGTAGTAGAAAATTAATTTAAAAAAATCATTATTTGTTGAATAAAAAAAATTACAGTTCTATGAATGAAATGCTATCATTTAAATGATTGTTTTTGTTAAAAATTTATCTAATAAATTAAATTACTTCAAAGATCTAAAATCTATAACATGATTATTATTAATTTTAATGAAAGGATTTTGTTTATATATATGCAAACTTACAAAATAAGTTTTGAAATGACTAAGATGTTTCAGGTTGTAATTAAGGTGACTGCAGATATATTTTACTCATTAAATAAATGTCAGAGTAAAAAAAAAAAAAAAAATATCTTTAAAATAAAAATATTTTTATTTTCTAAATTTTTGACATTTGCAATAGTGTTACAACTGAAAAATCCTGGACTTTTATTCATATTTTAAAGTATCAGACATTTTATTTTAATAATAATAACAACAAAATATTGGATTTTATTGAGAAATTTTCAGTTAGTATTCAAAATCCTTTTATTAATGTAATTTTCTTTAATTCAAATAATTATACTGTGTTCATTAAAATAATTTCTCTTTCAAGCTCATAGTTAAAAAATTAAGTTGATTTCATTTGTAATAAAATTTTTTTTAACCAATTGAAAAATCTTAATCTAAAAATTATCGATTTTATATTCCATTGTGCATTTCTTTAAAAATAAAGTTTATATATATTGCTTTTGAGTACTTTTTTTTTCATGCAACTAACTTTCATTTCAATAATATTTGAAATATTGTAGTTGACAATTATTTTTGTTAATGAAATACTGTTATTACAATTTAAATATTAACTGAATTAACTTCTACAGAAAAAAAAAAAAAAAAAATAGTATTTTTGTTGATTAGAACCTTAAATAATAACTTCAAATTTATTAGTCTTGGAAGAGTTTATTAATAAAATTTTATTTAAAGTAAATGTAATATTGTTGATAATGTATATAAAGTTATAATTATATTGATTTTAAATGCAATAATTACATGCATTATTCAGTATTTTTCATGTTTACATTCATCAATTATAAATATTAAAACCATCTGTATGTTCTGCAAAATGAAGTTGATCAATTAGGCCAGTCAAATAGAGGTGAATCCAGAGTTGGGATAAAAGAGAAGCCTGGGGCTATGATCTGTCAAGTTGTTGACATCACAACATGAAAAGAAGGAAGGATTTTAACACATGACATCATAAAAGTTTTTCAGAAAAGACAACCTTATCAGCTGTTAATGATGTGCTGGAGTTAGCACATATAAAAGTTACTGCAAATAGATGACCAAAACATTATTGCTGCCAGGAAGTTTCAGCTAACAGTTATTGACAGTAAGGGTGAACAACCACTTTGCCAATCTGTTCATATAGATAGATGTGGTATAGTGACTGCCATTAATAGTGATGATGGCAGTTGAAAAGTGAAATGAACATAGCTCATTGTACATTTTTGTATGAGACTTTGGTATGACTAGCATATTTGTGCACCCTATACTAATGGCAAATTATCTATGTAGATGCAAACTGTGGCTAATTAGATTACTAAGGAATGGAAATTTCCACTTGGATTAACTAAGCTCAATTTATTTTATATTATGCAGTAATTAAAAAAAAAAATCTTTCTCCTGATGGTATCATTAAGATTAATGCAAGTGTTATAATGTAAAAACAAATATAAAATTAGTATGGGTAGCCAGTTCAAGATTGCAGTATTATGTTTTCATGTCTAGTTTGAAGTAATAGCTTCAAAGCAATATAAAAATTTGAAAATTCTAGGGTGGGGTGGGGATGGGTTGCAACATGCTCTGTCCCTGCTGTTATATCTGGGGGTCCAGATATAACAGCAGGGACAGAGCATGTAACAGAGTATAGGACAGAGTGAAAGTGATCAAGCACTTGTTTGAAAAATCTAAATATAAAAATCTAAATAGGTGAAATTTTATGACATCGGCTTATATGCAACGAAGTTGGAAGCAAAATTCAAGGAAACATATTGCAGATAAGAGGAATATAAGTGAAGCCAAAAAGTCATAGGCAGATAGACAACATGAGTACAAGGCCTAATAATTTGATGCGTCATTCTGTTTTTATAAATGTCTACACTATTCATCTATTACTTTGCAAGGAGAGCCAGCAGAAGAGTTGAGGGGTAATGGAGGAATTAAATCTTTTAACAGAAATGTTTTCACACATTAAGACAATACTATAGACCAGAATAATGTGCCTCCTTTTTTTAGACACAAATAAAAATTCATTTCTTATAATTATGTAAAAAAGTGTTAATGTCTATTTCAAAATCTTAGATGACCAATTGTATTCCTCCTTGCCCATTATCTTTGTAGGTGGAAATGGCACCTGCAAAAATAATGGGCAAGAATGATCCGAGACGATGTAAAGCTAATTATAAAATGATGTTTCGCTAAGAACTGAGTATATATTAACATAAGCAGCTTATCAAATTGAATGCATGTCTCTTAAATCACTCCAAAGAGGGACTTATACCCAAACAACCACATATCTAATTAAGTATATTAGTGTAGATGACAATATATAAATTTTGTAAAAATAAAAGCACATATTTCATCATGATTAGATTTTATTTAAAAAAAATTTCATTTACATGAATATCTACCTATTTACAATTAGATGGATTATATTCTCAATAAATATGAACTGATATTTGCATAGCAGAAATTTATAATAAATTATTTAATATCAACTTTCTTTTTTTTAAAGAAAATATTCAAGTTCTTACCATTGGAACATTTACTATTTTCTGGACATGTAAAATATACCAATCTGTATGTATAATATAAATAAAATTAATTTTCTATTTTATTTAACATGATAAAAATATTAATTAGAACAAATGTAAACAAGAAGGACAAAAACAAATGCATAAAATGCTAAATATCACAGATAATTATGCAGTACAATTTTTGCAATAAAGGCGTAAATTTGTTAAGCAATACAATATATAATGCAGCTTAGGATTATTTTAATAAATTTATTAATTATTTAAATTTGTTTTAAAATTACATTCAAAAACAACTTCTTTAAAAGTATCTAACAGTTCAGTTCAATAATCAATATAATACCAGATTAATACAAAGCTGTATTTATATAGAAAAAGTTCATTTGATAATTTTCCAATAATTCAATATATTTCATTGTTTTAATTAAATATTTCTTTTCTAACTTACTACAAAAGTATAATGTAGAAGAATCAATAAAATTGAAAATAATAATAATTGCTTAAATGATAGACAACTGATGTAAAATGCAAAGTGATTTAAGGTAAAACAAATTTTATTCTTCAAAAAAATTTTATTGATTTATCTATCATGATTTATAATTCTTAAATCTATTTTTGTTAAGACATTGTGAATCTTAATTTTTGTACAAACATTTCCTATGTTGGAAACTATTGAATATAGCATCTTAAACCAAAGTAGAATATATCAACTATAATCTGCTATATCAGCAGTATTTTGTAGATCTGTTGATAATAGAGAATTTGAATTTGTAGAATGAATAGTTTCTTCTTCTGTAGGATCAAAATGTAAATCACTGTAAGTCATTTCTGAAGGAAGAGATAGTTCTGAATTAGATACTATACCATATGAAGATATTATTTCTATATGAGCTGTAGGGATGTCATCAGCTATTTCTGGATTACTGTCCAAGTTATGATTATCATCTATTTCTTCAAAGTCTACAAATAAGTTCTTTTTTACTCTACTTTTCTTTTTCTGATCACAATTATTTTTGAAATTATTCAGATAAATTGGTTTCTTCCTTTGCTTCCGTAACCTATGGGACTTTTTATACGGTGTAGGCTTCATATATTTAGATGATTTTGAATCATCTGAATCTGTCAAAGACATACCAGAAACACTCTTTTCAGAAATCGGTTCTTCTACAGTCAGCTGCTTTAATTCCTCTTCACAATGGTGATGCCTTTCATGATCTCGTACGTGAGCTTTACGTGTAAAATGTTTCCCACATACTCTACAACTGAAAGGTTTAATGCAACTATGAGTCAAAATATGCGATTTAAGCTTATCAGCCCTATTAAACTCTTTTGTACAACCTACATGACTCCTGAAAGGACACTTGTATCGTTTAATAGGTTCGTGGATCAATGAATGTCGTTTCAATTTATCTTTTCGATTGAATGCTGCTTTACATACTTCACAGCTATAAGGCTTCTCTTGGCTGTGTACAATCATATGTACTTTTAAATAGCCTTCAGTTTTGAACCCTTTTTTACAAACATTGCAAATGAATGGTTCTGACTCACTGTGGATCTGAAGATGGCGTCGTAGATATCGCTCACAAGGAAATACCTTCTCGCACCAGGAACAAGAATATGTGTGGGAAGAAGTTGCAATGTGGTGATCTAAAGCTGCTGGAGTTGAGTATTTATTTAAGCATAAACTGCACTGAAAAAACCTGTGCAAATAAATAACCAATATAATATGGGGAAAGTCATATTTTTCCAAAATTTACAGAAAATAGCATTTATAACTGTAGTGGTCAGTTAAAATTCATATATTATTCAGTCCTTCACTACATAAACATTTAAGCGAATTATACAGAACAAATTTTATAAGTCTGTTTATCTATAACAGTTTTTACCAAAGTTTATACAATAATTTGAAAATAAGAAACTTAAGTTAATTACTAATTGCTAACATTAGTAAAATATTCTTTGTTTCTCAATACTTTATGTAAACAATTACATGATTATTACATAGAATTCTAAAATATTCATAAATAACAGATAACACAACACAGCTATTGATTACTAAAAGATTTCATTACAATTAGAAAATCCATATTTGTTGAATAAATAAATTTTTTTATTGGGTAAGAATTTTTGTAATCTTATTTTTACTTTAATGGTTTTTTTGACAAAAAAGAGCAGATCTTTAATAAAAGAATTTCTTGTTAACTGTCATTAACAGCAACATAATTACATCACTGGTTTGCATTGAAATATTTAAAACAAAGTGATTATGTGAGAATATAAACACTATTCACAAACACTGTTAGAAACAGTATTAAGAAGTTCATATACATTTCCACAAAAACATAAAATACATTTTCTATTTTAGTCGATTCAAATATAATTCTAAACAACAACAAAAAGAGAGTTAACTAACCTGCGACTAGTTCTTCCCCGTGAATTTGGATAAAGACTGTGGGTAAACTGGTGAGAACCAAGATCATATAATGATGGAAAACTTTTGTTACATTCATGACATCGATAAGTCATTTCATTTTCATGTGACTTGGTGTGTTCTAAAAAAGGATCTAGTTCATTGAACATTTGTCCACAACTACTGAGGATGCATTTATAAACCTACAGAGAGAAAACAAATGTACATCTGCTATTAGTCATATTGTCATTATTACATTTAAGAATTCTAGAAATATTTTATTAAAAAACCATTTTTTATCAAATATAAAAATTTTATTAACTGAATACAAAAAATTTCATCAATTTGCTAGGTAATAAATCGTATTAAGAAAATTGGGCTAATATATGAGAAGAATGCAAAGAAGTACTAATAAGAATTAACTTTTATTTATATCATACCAGTGCATATAATCAGACATTATCTCGCTTCAGAAAATAAAACTCTTTTATATCAAAGAGAAAAGCTCCTTTGTACATTGCTAACATGGATGCCAGTAAAATATATTTTAATGTGAATTGATTCATAGGTTGTTTATTTAGTATTGCATAAATATTTAAATATGCAAAATTTTTATTTTATTTTAATTAACATTTTAATTTGCAAAAACCATATTTATTTATCAGTTAGTAAACAACTATCAACCCTGTTTTCGCATTGTTTATTAGTACATATCAATTTTATACACTCCCAGGTGTAGACAATGCCAGCATAGATAAACCATGGGTCTCAAATCAATCCCAATAATTTTAAGTGACTGGCCTTGTGCTTCATTTATACACAAAATAAAAATAAATCATATCAGGAATTGTAAACTTATAAATTTGAATGCATATTGGATGGCTATCCTGGAAATGAAAGTGTCTTCTTTAGCACAGTCAGTTTCTTTTAACCTAATGCTGAGAAAGGCTTCTCCTCTTAAAGTTACCCCTTGACTATCAAATTTCAAACATCCAATGGTGGATTCCTTGCATTGAATTATTGTTCTATATATAACTTAAAAGAATTGGCAATATATCGTGTTGCAACATTCATAGCTTCTTCAGAGGTACATTGGTCTAGGTTTAAATCAAGGCATCTTTATCGGTAAAATTGCTATGTAAATTTTTTATTTATTTCATGCCTGCCTGTCTATGAACAGTACAACAATGAACAAAAATTCAGTAATTATGTGTAAAACTTAATTGGGTAATTTCTTAATGAATATTGATTTTTTTTTTAAAGTTTATATAGAACTTGTATTAGAAGTAGCACTGCTAATTCAGGCGAAATTTGGACATAAATTAATAGGTGGATGCACACACAAAGTTGTAAATGCTATATTGCTAACTAATATCTTTACGACATTATAAGAAATTGAAACACATATTTTTATCACTATTAAAGATAGAAAAAGAATTTATATGTATTTAACAAATGAATTGCCCAGGTTTATTAAGTCTAAAAAACTTGGAACAAAAATATATTTTTCTTGAAAAAATATGGAACTTATAATAAACAACCCATATTCACTGAGTTCCAGTTATTGTCTAAAAAACATATTCAGAATACACTTAAACATCAATCTAATCTAATTGTAAAAAGAATACACACAGAAGAATGAATAAGAAAAATCATATTAAACTAAATAACCTTACAAATAAATTACAAACTTTTTCAGTATCATGTTGTTTCATATGGCTTTTTAATTTGTAGTAACTATTTCCAATATATGAACAATAAGGACATGCATAGGAGTTTTTATCAATTTCTCCTGCATTAATTTTGTCTGGATCCGGATCCTGTTGAAAAATATTAAGGATTTATAAATTCCTTGTAACATTTTATATAAAATCTGAAATTCAAGTAAACACACCAATATAATACACTGAATTATTTAATAATTAAAAATGATTTATTTTAAAAACTGTACCTGTTTTTCTCTATATGACATGATTGACACATAAATAATTTCTTAGTTCCAAATGCATCAAAGATAATATAAAATTTTATTGAAATCAACAGTTTCCCAGAAAAATGCTAAGGTAATCCATATTACATACTAAATCTAGTATAACAAATTAAAATACTACAATTATAAAATTTTTATGGGAACAGTAGATTGAGTTTAAGATATTAAGAGTATTAAAATATTTAGTAGAACATATTATTTAAAAAGATTTTAATGGCAATAAATTATTCTATTTTTAAAAGAGAAAATCACAACCATTCTAAGATACTTATTATGCCATTTAATTTTACAAATCACTGAACTAGATAAAGCAGTTCACACTTTAATATTAATACACCATCATCAAGAAGTTTTTTTATTTAATGCTATTACTCCTGTAATTAAACTTTAATTTTGTTAGTTTTAACAGATAGATTTTTGAAATAAAAAGGTTTGTATCAAAATATTTATTTATCAAACATCGTTAAAAATTTAGAAAAGCATGAAAATAAAATATCTAATATATACATTTAGCTGTTCAGGTACATCAGGCATATTATTCTCTTGTGCAATTTCACTGTCACTACATGAAGAGCCATTTTTTCCGAGGAGATGAGGTAATGTTTTAGCTAACCCATCTGGCCACACCTTCAAAATAAATAATTTTACAAACATTATAGCAAAGCTGTAATTTAAACATTAATGTTTAATACAATTAAATTACATAAATTATGAGATATCAAATGATCAAAATGTTACTAATTTGAAAAATAAATTGTAAAAGACAAGACAGTTTTTTTCTTATCATAAATTTGCAAGCAATGCAAAATGCAGCAAATCATTAATAAGCTATTACATTTATACTAAAGTGCAATTTAAGCAGGGTCAACTGCATAGTAAGCCAGAATCACAATAGTTTTACAAAATGAATTTTATAGAAATATCCCTTTTAATGCTAATAACACTTAATTTTATTTTATTAAAAATATACATTATTTGTTTTTGAATTTAATTGTGAATAATACTGAAATAATTGTTTAGGATTTTATACTGAATTATTATGAAATTATATGAAAAAAAATACATGAAGTTATTTGCATGCTAAAAAGATTAAAGTACATAACTATAAATTTATTTAATCAACAATACAGCAAAATTACACAAATAAAAAGTCAAAGTTTTATATTACCTTATGCGTTTGCATATGTTTCTTAACATTTGATTTTTGAGCAAATGCTCTACCACACACTATACATTGAAAAGGTTTCTCTCCAGTATGGCATCTTATATGTTGCTGAAGATCAAAATTCTTTGTGAAGAATTTGAAGCAATAAGCACAACTTAATTTGCTATCCTGCTAGGGGAAAAAAAAAATACATATATAAAATTAAAATCTGAATTTGGAGAAGCATTGTAATAATGAGAGTATAATAAAAAAATACAAAATATAATTTAACTCTCATATTAAAAATTGTTTGTTTATTTTATTTGGTTACCTGATTATCTATATATAATAATAATAATGATAGAATAATATAACAAGAAAAGATTGACGAAGAAAATTAAGCACTTGGTATATGAAACACAAGGAAATAACAAATAAATAATTTATATAGGTAATAAAAATATAACTATTAATTATGTACTAAGTTTATAAACTTTTAAAACTATTATACTAAAATAAATAAGTTAAAATGAGATTTCTTTACAGTAACTACATCTTAGCAATAATTAAATGACTATTTTAATGTAATTATGCTTATTATATTATCATATTACTGATAATATAATAAATAAACTGGAAAAATAAGGAATTCCTGAAATTTTAAATTATGATTCTACTGTTTTTAAATGTATAAAGCAAACAATGACAGAATATAGTCATTTACAAAAAAGATCTAAATAAAGAAAGAAGCATGCATTAAATAATTTATCATTACTTAAAGTATTAAAATACCTTTTTATTTTGATTTTCATCATTTTCATTTTCTGTAGCTGGCTTCTTAGTTTTAACCATACTGCTGTGAAACTCAGTAATGATATTCATAGTGCTTGGTTCTTTATCATTACCATTTTGATCATTATTGTTACCAGAATCCAAAGTTTCACAATGAGAAGCCTCTACCACTACAGTAGAATTTTTATCTGCTTCTGGATTATGACACAAGATGGAAGTAGGCTCAGCAGCATTTCCGATATTCAAAACCACCCCTGATATAGCATTATTAGCCTGTTGACTAGTTAAAAATATTGGTCTGGAGAGGAATTTGTCATTGATAATTGAGAGTTCAACAGTTTGGGGATGTTGCTGGTCTTGACTAGTGACCTGTTGAAGGACATGCTGAACAGTGGCAGGCACAGCTTGAGAAGTGTAAGTAGAATGAGGCATAATGGCATGACTGGGAACAATGTTTATGTTTGAACTAGAAGTTACAGATGTTGAAGCATTGGAATCTATAGCAGCAGATGAGAGTTGCAGAAGATCTGCTTCAGTTAATACTAAACTTTGTGGGTAATTTGCTAATGATGATGAAGGAATCTAAGAAAGAGACAATAAAAACAGCTAAGTGGGATTTATTTTATAATATATAGATATATAAATTACAGTAGAATATTTATAATAAGCTGTAATTAAAATAATATTTGAACTAAACACATTTTTTTTTTGTTTAGGTAATTCCAGTGTAATGCAAAATGCAATAGAATTGATTGATATAATCTAAATTCTATGGAAACGTTTTAGAAATAAGTACAATATTAATATCACTAAACATAACCACACATATGTACAGCTAGAGTATAAGATGCTTAAAAACTCATTAGTCTAATTTTTGATTATTAAAAAAAAAAAACATAAATAAAACACTTAGTGATAGAATAAAAAAATAATACACTAAAAATAATTCAAATACAGAAATATAACACATTTTAACTTTACCCTTTGAATAATTTATATACTGAAAAAAAATATTAAAAATATAAGTAAAATGTTGCAAATGAGTATTTTAAAATATAGATAAGTTAAAATTAGGTTTTAAGATATTTAATTATTATTTTAATCATTTAATGCTAAATAGAACAATTCATATACAATAACAGAAATATATATATATATATATATATATTTACAAAGTACTTTATAGTAAATATTTTTTCACAAAAATATCTTATCTAAGATTCAATTATGAATGAAAATTATTGACACTTTCAATTATTTCATTTAAATTTCAACAGTAAAATAAAATCTTACAGGGTGTTTTTACATGAATTGTGAACATTTCTATATTCAACTTATCAAGTATTTTAAAGTTTTACTGTTATAATCATGTTAAATCTATTTTTTATTGCTTAAATTAATAAATTACTTAATAGATACAAAATAAAAATTTTTTAAATCTTATTTTACAAAACTCATAATTATAATTAATTTGTATGCATATATAAAGTAGCACTTTAAAAAAATGGTAGAAAAAAAAAAAAAAAAAAAAAGTATATTTAGAAGCATCAATGCTCAATGCTTTTACTAAATATTTTTGTTCAAAAAATTTCTTTTTGCATCTTTTTATTAAAATTCCATTGTAAGGATAATCTATTATTAAGATCTTTAGACAAATATAATTTTAAAATAGAAATTATTTTTTGTTCATAATATGCTTAATTATCCATGAAAATTTCAATAATAAACAAAATACTTTAAGAAGTAAAAAGTTTTGTAACTATGCAAAATTTAAAAACTTTCTGCAGGCAAAAGTTATAAAATTATTTTTTAATAACATTAAAAGTAATATATTTTTATATTAATTAGCAATACAAGGAGTTTCATCAAAAGAAAACTTGAGGTGTTTTTAACAATCAATTTCTGAAAAATACAACAATTTTGTACACATGATCTGTGGAATTTACAGCAGTTCTACGTACCAATAGTTTTTGTAGCTGTAATTGAAATCTCAAACTAGTATACCATTTTTTAATCTCTAGCAGTTAAAAAAAAAAAGTAAATTGGTGAAAATAAATATGCATAAAAGAATAGTGATAAAAACAAAAAATTATTTAAATGATATATTTTATTGCGATAAAAACACTTCTGTAAAACTTTTCTTAATTCCCTATTTATTCAATTTGGCTACTCTCTATCACTTGTTGTCTTTGCTCTTTTTTTAAATTCTATTTTCATATTAAAGTCTTATTTATTATCTTAATAATCATTTAGGTAGTACATTTGGAACTAATTTTGATTAATATTCCGGGGAAGAAAAATAAAAACTGCAAGAATTACATAGTCTATAATAGGCAAAAAAAAAAAAAAAATAAATAATAAAAATTTCTTTGAGTTTTGTCTTCTAATGTATAGTTTGTAGATTGCAGACAGGAAACTGGCAATTCAATATGTTTTTTTTGAAACTAATATCTCCAGGAATCAAGTGAACAGGTACTAATTATTCCCTGGTTGAAACAAAAATATATATATATGTAGCTTGTTATTTCTTTAATCATAATAAAAATTATATCAAGTTTTAAAAATTTACAACTTTTAAGTATTGATTAAATTTTAAAATTCAGGTGAAAAAATACTGCAACATTAAAAATTTTTTTTGTTGACTAAAATAGAAATTTATCAGAAATTTATTTACAATCTACTGAATGGTTCAGTTTATGAAAAAGTTTTGCCTTGAAGTTTTTGTGGAAATTTGGAGCATATCTCGAGCAGAGAATATTGGTCATTTGGGTGTGTACTTAATATCTTCTACTGAATATTAGTTAAAATATTGATAATATTAAAATTTTTGTTTTAACTAAACAAAATAACTTAAATCAAAGTTATTCATTAAGATATATGAAAATGAGGATTCCTGTCAAATAAATTTCACATACATAAGTCTAAATATATACATAGAGATATACAGTTTGATAAGCTGATCATATTTTAGATATCCGCAGTACATAATCTGCTTTGGAAGTACAGTTAATTTGTCAAACATACTCAATGGGATTTAGTAGGCAAAAAGCCACAATAGTATATATAAAAACAAAGAATACTCATACTGAACTGGCATGCACCACTAATACATAAAAAAAAAAAATGAATGAAAATTAAAATGAATGGGAGAGATTTCAATTTTTTATATTTCGCAAGAATAAATATAATATAATGAGTATTTTTTCTTAGAAACATAAAAGTAAAATGTATTGATTAATTGGAGTAGAAAGGGTAAATGTCAAAGAATGCATTATTCTTTGTTAATTTAATGTATTTAAAAATTCTGATACTCCCTTATTAGACCTGCCCTGTGATAAATTAGCAAGAAATGAAACATATGTATACAATATTTGGCAAACTTTTTGAAAATTTGACAATGATCTTGTTGCTATTTAAATAACAGAGGCAGTAGGGAAGCACCAAAACTTTTTATATGTTTCTCACAATTTATAAGTAATTGCAATATATAATTTATAAAAAGAAACATTAATACCTGTATTTTCTGAACTAAAACTGTGTTTTGAGGAAGTCCACATACATTAGAAGGCAAGGTTAAATCAGTAATAGGAGTGACTGTTGAATTGTGACAATCATTTTTATGTTGTAGAAAAACTGGTAATGTTAGGAACTGCTTTTTACATTTTCCACACTGAAAGAGATCACTATCATCTAAAGTAGATCCTAAAATTACAAAGGAAAAAGTTACTGCTTGCATCACTTTTACCTTGTACTTTCTTTCAAAGTAATAAACGAGTTCCCTTTATAAAAGCATTTAATTAAATGGTATATAATAAACAAAAAAATATTAAGATTGATCACAAAGCAGATATATTTGACATACATAAAACAGATTTAATTCACAGCAATCGACAACTATTAAAAAGCAGATTTTCCCCTTTTTTCAATAACAATTATTACTCTTAAACCCTGATACATAAAGCAATGATGTATGGTAAATTAATGAGAAAACAATAAGTAAGTAAGTAATATTGGCAAATATACAGCTTTTATACAAATCTTTTTTTCTTTTAAATTTACATTCTTAAGTTAGCAATTTTTAAATAAAAAATAATATAAAGGAAATTTTTTTTTGTTTCATTGTGCAATCCAACAAGAGTCTTCTTATTAAGTACACAAGAACAACTTTAAAGATACCATTATAAAATATATGCAGAAATTTGCAATCAATTCAATTATGGATAACATTTAATTCTTTCGTATGAATACCATGTAACTGAATGAAACCAGTACGGGCACTAGCAGAAATAATTATTCACCCTGTTGTCAGTTGAAGGAAGCAATGGCTAGATCATAAAGAATCAATTCAGCAACAAAATAATAATATTTTTATTATTATGATATTTTGAACTTAATAACACAGAAGTTTTTTTTTATACATTATATGATGTTTTAATTTCTTTCCTGACTTTTGAAAATATCCTGCGAATTCCCACATTATTTATTAATAAATAATAAGGATAATATTTTTATAAATTTGATGTTGTATAAGCTTTCAATTGTTCTTAAATTTTTAGAAAACATTTTTAAATTCATTTAATCTTGAAGTAGTTATATAATTAAAATACATTTGAAATAAAATAGAACAATACAAAAATGTTTACAATATGTTTTCCAAATTTACTAGAAGTTTTAGGCAGATAAAAAATCATCTTTTTACAAGATAGATATCATACATAACATCATTAAACAATAAAGGTATTCATGACAATATCATTAACATTAGTATCAATATATGAATTTTTTTATTAACAAACAAAAAAATCACCTGTTTCTTGTTGAGCGATGATTTGTGAATCTAACATATTGCTAACAGTTAAAACTGTTTGTTTGTCATTTAAAGAAACTCCTGAAACACTGGCAGCTGAAAATTAAACAAAATTTTGAGTTTGAAGTTTAGCAGATAAAATCAGTGTCAATTATTTCTTAGCAAAATTCGTAAGTATTAAAAAACTATTCAAATAAAAGAAAACATAATGTAGATCTGAGGCTAAATATAAAATTATTAAAAACAAATTTAGATAATTATTTTTTAACAAAAAAAAATTAGCTTACCTGGGATAGCTTCAAACATCAGCTGCGCCATCTTGAATGTTTTTGTTGATTATTTTTTAAGGTTAAGTTTTGATGTTTTAAGCCTACTTCTGATTTTAGAACATGATTGATTGATTGAGTTTTGAGAAGGTCACTACAAAAGAGTTATAACGTCCTCAAATGTCAACTAAAATCGCAAGGGCAAATAAAATAAAGAAAAAAAATATTAGGGTATAAATAATTATTATTATAAAAAAATTAAATGGTCCATGAAATTTCTGTTATAGTCTATTGCAAAAATACGAGAACAAAGTCTACTTAGAAAATCGATTTATTTAACAGCAATAAAAATTCATTTACTATTTTTCACTATGAATCTGGCTTTGGTTGGTGGTGATTAGTTAGTTTTAATAACATCAAAATAAGGCGTTTTTCCCGAGAGTATTTGTAAAAAGTGAAGATTTTCTTCCAAGAAAGACTCAGGAAACAAAAAGTAATTATTTTCTGTCCGGGCATCTTTATAAAGCCTCAAAGAATATATAGAAAATCCTCCTATTATACAGTGCGATAGGTTTTTATAATTACCACTTCTTGATTCTAATTTAGTACTTCATTAATAGTAAACGAATTCAAATAGAAGTTAATTAAATACATTATGCCACGATTTGGGGATCCGTTTTGAAGTTTAATAACTAAGTGATACAAAATTGTTATGAAGTAATCTCTTGTTCAACAAGAAGAATTTTCGAAATCACGGGCGAGAGTAACATTCTTTTATTTCCCACTTTGCTCCCTGAATTAATCAACAATTTAATACGAAGAAGGTAAAAAATATGAATTCAATGTAGCAAAACCATCCGCGAGGAACATTGTGCTGTTGAATTTGTTGTTGTATTGACAAAGGATCATGCATCAAGAGAACTGCTACTGAAAAACTATTCATCCAAATTGTTTGCGCTTTCCTTTATCTTAACTGAATACTTAAGACAGAATTACAAATTCTGATCTGTTCTGAGTTTTTGTATATATATATATATATAGGTTGTAACCGTGATTCCTCCAACATAAGCGTAAGAGCGCCCAATTGTGGAATTCAGAAGAAATGGTCAGTTGGCTACGAGACTCTCACCCGAGAGGAAGTAGGGCCCTAGACTGCTCTCCGCTGAGTAATGTTTAGTTGGTCTACAATCTCTCACCACGAAAGAAAATGTATTTAGCACACCTTTGCGTATTAGCTGGCCTACATACTCTCAACCGGAGAGGAAGTATATTTCGCGCATCCTACGCCTAGCCGATATTTCGGGTTTTCGGCTTAGAAGTAGAGTCCTTCCAAGAATCTATAGTTATAGTTTTAAATGTGTTAAATATTATATGTCTGTGGTGTTTGTGCGCGTGTAAATAAAGTTGTGAGTTCTCAACCTGTCTCTCAAGTATCTCAATCTAACAACACCCAGTTATAATCTGGTTGCCCAACCTGGACACTACAATATATATATATACATATAACATAAATTTATTTAAATGCTTTAAAAAAATTATATATATATATTATACCTAAAACCATCCTTAAGAATAGACATTGATTTAGAATACACTTCTACCTAAGTCATTCTCCATTAAAGTGGTAGAGATGTAACATATTCAGCTTAATGCAGTGTGTATTATGGTGGCTGTTACACTGCATCCACCTTGTGGCACTGCAACCAAACATATCCGAGTGAATGATCGCTCTATAGGTTTCGCAATCTCTTCCTCAAGCCCAACGAAAAAATTGGGGCATAAAATTTATCGTCCTCGTCGCCAGTATTGATACGCACCCTTAAAAAAAAATGCTATAGCATTAAATGAGCATTATAATTATTCGTTTATAATAAGTATATACTTATCTATGAAAAAATCCATTTTTTTTCTTTCTTGAGCAAAAATTTCTGTCAAATTTTTTACTCTTGGTACTCATTTAGTTAAGTTATTTCTAGGGTCTGATGGCCGAGTGAATAGCACTCTGGCGCTCGGTGCCACATGTTTCGAATCCCGACGATGGCATGGATGTTTGTAGAGGTTCGGAATCTACTTTAAACCTTAGGTCCCAATCTAATATGACTGTAGAGCGTTGGGCTAACAACACTACCCCATAAAAAATCAGCGTCACGGAGCCAAGTCAGACATCTACCTACGGGTGTTCCATCACAACATCCAACTAAAACTTCTTTCCAAGGTTTCTTGGACTTGGTCTAGATGTTGCTGTCTACTAAGTGGGATAAGAAACAACAACAAGTTATATCTGTTCAATATCGATTTCTAAGCAATTTGGGTAAAATACATGCCTTTAAATGAAAATATTACTTTCCAAGATAGTTTTATAGAATTTTTCTTTTAAAAAGAATGAAATTTTTTTAAATTATTAAGTTAATCGATAACATTTTACAGAATATTTCTTTTAAAATGAATGAATATATTTAAAACTGATAAGTTAACCGCTAACAATTTATAGAATTATTCTTTAAAAAAGAATGAAATTTTTTTAAATTGGTGAGTTAATCACTGTCATTTTATAGAATTTTTCTTTAAAAAAATAATAATATTATAAACTGAGAAGTTGATCGCTCGGAACAATGAATTTTACGACGTTTTTTTAATTAATTTTCTAACAAATTCAAAATTTAATTTTTTCTTTTCGATATCATAATTAATGAAAAACTGTTGTTAATAGAACATACCTTCTAAGAAAAATAGAAAAGGACTGTGTTTTCTGCAACCAATAGAAAATAGTTTCTCTGGAAAAAAAAGCTCACTACAGACGAGTATTTTCATCAAACTTCTGTTTTTAGATTAATTTCCATTTTCTGAGAAATTTTCATTTAATTTATATTTTCTTTTTCCAATCAAATAGGCGTTACATCAAAGAAATGTGCAAAGATATTATTCCATTTAAAATTCCTTTGTATATTAAATATGCAATAAACGAATTATTTCATTTTTTAAATCTGATATTCAATGCAATTCGTAAGAAATGTCTGATGAATTATTTATTACGACTCACTGAATATGAAAGCAGAAGTTTGTTGCATTTATTCTATAGCGTAATCAGTTTGCTAAATTGAGCATCCGATAATTCCGAAAGAATTCGTTATGTTCTTTGTATCTGTTCTGCAGTCACGTAAAAGCGCGAGATCAATTGCCGAACAATCATTAATGAATTCCTTTCTACGACAAATTGCCCAGACATGGGTGGATGTTATTTGTTTGTGACATCTTTTTATGTGCAGCAGATGACTAACACACGTTGTCACGTATGCATGCTTTGCCTGCCAGTGGACATAAAAAAAAGATCAAAACGCTAATTTTTCCTTTATAGTTTTTCTTAATAATAATTTCTTAATAATATTTTGATATCGATTTGAGAAATAAATGCGATTTCCAAAATGTGAAGTCGTAATTATTTTTCAGAAAATGTCAAAGACTTAAGCAAAAATAGATTCTGGATAATTTAGTTAATCAAAAATAAAAGGCCAACCAACAAAAAAAGAATAATAAATAAATTGATTTTAATTTGATTAAAGCAAGCTTAGTCTGTTTCTCCTTGTAAATGCGGCCTGATGGCCTATTGTCTAGCGATCTGGCCATTTGTACCACAAGCCTCAGGTTGAAATCCTGGCAGTGGCATGGATGTTTGTTAGTGGTTCGGAATCCACATTAAACTGGAGGCCACGGGCTAATTAGCCTAAAATGTGCACAAAATGACAGTAGAGTGACAAACAAAAACAAACGTCTTTGTAAATATTCATATTTATGTTTCGCCATAAAATCATAAAATGTGGTTATTTAATAAGGTTTTGTTTATATTAAATACAATAAAAAAAAAGATGTACATACCGTAGTTCATTGTTGATTTTCTTGTGGTAAACCTAATAAAGGGGCCTGATGGCCGATTGACTGGCGCTCTGCAGCTCGGTGACACAGGTTTCGGGTTTGAGTCCAGGTGGTGACTTGGATGTTTGCAGTAGTTCGGAATCTACTTTAAATCGTCGGTTCCGGTGTAATATGACTGTAGAGTGTTGGGTGTTGGGCTGACAACCTTACTTCGTAAAAAGTCAGCGGGGGAGTCATTACTAAACAATTGAAATAGCGTATAATATATGTCTTTAAATGGAAATATTTCATTCAAAGAAAGTTTTTTTAGAATTTTTCTTTTAAAAAGAAGGCAAAATTCAAAAACTGAAGTTAATCGATGGGCACAATGGATTTTCTAACGTTTTTTTAAATTAATTTTCTAACAAAATGAAAATGAAAATTTTTTTTCCGATATCATAATCCGATATCATAAAAACTATTGTTAAAAGCTAATAGAACATAAAAAGATTAAAAAAAAACCTTACTGCAAACGATTATTTTTATCAAACCACTGTTTTTAGAATGTTTACATTTCCTGAGAAATTTTCATTTAATTTATGTGTTTTTTCCCCAATCAAATAGGCGTTACATCAAGGAAATGTGCAAAGATATTATTCCATTTAAAATTCCTTTGTATATTAAATATGCAATAAACGAATTATTTCATTTTTTAAATCTGATATTCAATGCAATTCGTAAGAAATGTCTGATGACATATTTATTACGACTCATTGAATATGAAAGCAGAAGTTTGTTGCATTTATTCTATAGCGTAATCTGTTTGCTAAATTGAATATCCGATAATTCCGAAAGAATTCGTTATGTTCTTTGTATCTGTTCTGCAGTCACGTAAAAGCGCGAGATCAATTGCCGAACAGTCATTAATGAATTCCTTGTGAGGACAAATTGCCCAGACATGGGTGGATGCTATTTGTCTGTAACATCTTTTTTATGTGCAGCAGATGACTAACACGCATTGTCACGTATGCATGCTTTGCCTGCCAGTGGGCATAAAAAAAAAAGATCAAAAAGCTAATTTTTTCTTTATAGTTTTTCTTAATAATAATTTCTTAATATTATTTTGATATCACTCTGAGAAATAAATACTATTCCTAAAATGTGAAATCGTAATTATATATCGGAAAATGTCTCAGACATAAAAGCCAAAATAGATTCCGTTTGATTCGAGATAGATTTTGATCAAGATAGTTTGATCAAGATAGATTCAATTAATCAAAAGTAAAAAAACAAACAAACAAAAATGAATTATAAATGAATAAATTTTAATTTGATTAAAGCAAACATAGTCTGCTCCTGCTTGTAAAGGTGACCGGATGGCTAAGTTATTAGTGCTCTGGCTTTTGGTGTTTCAGGTTTGAATCCTGGCTATAGCATGGATGTATTTGTTAGTGGTTCGAAATACACGTTAAGCCGTAGGTCCCGGTCTTGACACCCGGTCCAAAGTGCGCACAAAATGACTGTAGAGCGACAAACCAAATCTCCCTGTAAATTGTCATGTTTATGCTTCCCCATAAAATGCGGTTATTTAATAAGGTTTTGTTTCCATTAAATACAATAAAAAAAAAAAAAAGATGTACATACCGTAGTTCATTGTTGTTTTTATTGTGGTAAACGTAATAAAGGGCCAGATGGCCGAGTGACTAGCACTCTGGCTCTCGGTGCCACAGGTTTCGGGTTCAAGTCTCGGTGGTACCATGAATGTTTGCAGTAGTTCGGAATCTACTTTAAATCGTAGGTTCCGGTGTAATAAGACTGTTGAGCGTTTGACGTAGGACTGACACCTTATCTTCTAAAAAGTCAGTGGGTAGTCATTAGTAAACAATTGAAAATTTGTAAAATATATGTCCTTAAATGGAAACATTTCTTTTAAAGAAAGTTTTATAGAGTGTTTCTTTTAAAAAGGAATGAAAATTTAAAAAACTGTAAATTTAAACTCTGGGCACAATGAATTTTCCAACGTTTTTTTTTAAGTTAATTTTCCAACAAAATGAAAAGTTAATTTTAAAGTTAGGTTAATTTTAAAGAAAAGTTAAGTTAATTTTCTAACAAAATTTTTCGATATCACAATCAATGAAAAATTGTTAAAGACAAATAGAACATAAAAAGACTTAAAAAAAAAAAAAAAAAAAAAAAAAAAAAATCTAACTGCGAACGATTATTGTTATCAAATTTATATTTTTACATAATTTCCATTTTCTGAGAATTTTCATTTAATTTATGTTTTTTCCCCAATCAAATAGGCGTTACATCAAAGAAATGTGCAAAGATATTATTCCGTTTAAAATTCCTTTGTATATTAAATATGCAATAAACGAATTATTTCTTTTTTTTCAAATATGATATTCAATGCAATTCGCAGAAATGTCTAATGAATTATTTATTACGACTCATTGAATTTGAAAGCAGAAGTTTGTTGCATTTATTCTGTAGCGTAATCAGTTTGCTAAATTGCATATCCGATAATTCCGAAAGAATTCGTTGTGTTCCTTGTATCTGTTCTGTAGTCACGTAAAAGCGCAAGATCAATTGCCGAACAATCATTAATGAATTCCTTGTGAGGACAAATTGCCCAGACATGGGTGGCTGTTATTTGTCTGTAACATCCTTTTATGTGGAGTAGATGACTAGCACACATTATCACGTATGCATTCTTTGCCTTCCAGTGGGCATAAAAAAAAGATCAAAAGGCTAATTTTTTCTTTAAATTTTTACTTAATAATAATTTATTTTTAAATCATTTTGAGAAATAAATTTGATTTCTAAAATATGAAATCGTAATTAGTTTTAGGAAAATGTCAAAGACTTAAGCGAAAATAGATTCAGGATAATTCAGTTAAACAAAAAAGACAAACAAATAAAATTGAATTATAAATAAATTGATTTTAATTTGATTAAAGCAAGCACAGTCTGCTTCTCCTTGTAAATGCGACCTGATGGCCTATTGTCTAGCGCTGTGTCCTTTGGTACCACAGGCTTCAGGTTCAAATCCTGGCAGTGGCATAGAAGTTTGTTAGTAGTTCGGAATCCGAGTCAAACTGAAGGCTAATTAGCCTAAAGTGTGTACAAAATGACAGTAGAGAGATAAACCAAACCAAACCTTCCTGTAAATTGTTATATTTATGTTTCTCCATTAAATGTGGTTATTTAATGAGGTTTCGTTTTCATTAAATAGAATAAAAGTGAGAATGCACATGCAATAGTTAATTGTTGATTTTATAGTGGTAAACGTAACAAAGGGACTTGATGGCCGAGTGACTAGCACTCTGGCTCTCGGTGCCAAAGGTTTCAGGTTCGAGTCTCGGCTGTGCCATGAATATTTACAGTAGTTCGGAATCTATTTTAAATCGTAGGTTCCGTTGTAATATGACTGCAGAGAGTTGGGCGTAGGGCTGATAACCTTACTTCATAAAAAGTCAGCGGGGTAGTCATTACTAAACAATTGAAATTGCGTAAAATACATGCCATTAAATGGAAACATTTCTTTCAAAGAAAGTTTTATAGAATTTTTCTTTTAAAAAGAAGAAAAAATTTCAAAAACTGGGAAGTTAATCGCAGGAAAAAATGGATTTTCTAACGTTTTTTTAAATTAATTTTCTAACAAAATGAAAATAAATTTTTTTTTCGCTATCATAATCAATGAAAAATTGTTGTTAAAAGCTAATACAACATAAAAAGATAAAAAAAACCCAAACTTTTATCAAACTTCTATTTTTACATATTTTCCTCTTCTGAGAAATTTTTATTTAATTTATGTTTTATTTTCCCCAATCAAATAGGCGTTACATCAAAGAAATGAGCAAAGCTATTATTCTATTTAAAATTCCTTTGTATATTAAGTATGAAATAAACGTAAGTATGCAAATTACATTTTTTAAAATCTGATTTTCAATGCTATTGGTAGAAGTTTCTGATGAATTATAGAAGTTTCTGATGATCGACTCATCGAATATGAAAGCAGAAGTTTGTTGCATTTATTCTATAGCGTAATCAGTTTGCTAAATTGAATATCCGATAATTCCGAAAGAATTCGTTGTGTTCCTTGTATCTGTTCTGTAGTCACGAAAAAGCGCAACATCAATTGCCGAACAATCATTAATGAATTCCTTGTGAGGACAAATTGCCCAGACATGTGTTGCTGTTATTTGTCTGTAACATCCTTTTATGTGCAGCAGATGACTAGCACACATTGTCACGTATGCATTCTTTGCCTTCCAGTTGGATAAAAAAAAGATCAAAAAGCTAATTTTTCCTTTATGGTTTTTCTTAATAATAATTTCTTAATGTTATTTTGATATCATTTTGGGAAATAAATACGATTTTTAAAATGTGAAATAGTAATTATATTTCTGAAAATATCAAAGACTTAATCGAAATAAATTCAGGATAATTCAATTAATCAAATAGTAAAAGTGGAGCAAACGTTGTTGTTGTTTCTTATCCCACTTGGGTGGCCAAGCCCACGAGCCCATATGGACTCATGATTGAAGGGGAAGGAAGCAGCTTCTGTTGTGATGGAGCACCCGTAGGTAGAAGCCTGACTTTTTGCTCCGTGACGCTCTTACAGTCATAGAAGACCGGGACCTACGGCTTAAAGTGGATTCCGAACCACTACAAACATCCATGGCACCGCCGGGATTCGAACCCGAAACCTGAGGCACCGAGCGCCAGAGCGCTAGACACTCGGCCATTCAGGTCCCAAATTTGCCAACGGCACGCGGTGTTCCCAGGTGGTCACCCACCCAAGTACTGACCGCGCCCAATGTTGCTTAACTTCGGTGATCTAACGAGAACCGGTATATTCAGCATGGTACGGCCGTTGGCGGAGCAAACGTAAATGAAGTATAAATAAATAAATTTTAATTTGATTAAAGCAAACATAGTTTGCCCCTTCTTGTAAATGTTATTTTTATGTTTCATAATAAAATGAGGTTATTTAATAAGTTTTGTTCCCATTAAGTACAGCAAAAGCAAGGATGCACATACCGTGGTTCATCGTTGATTTTCTAGAGGCAAATGTAACAATTCGTTTATACTGTAACATTTTTCCCACGGGAAGGAATATATATTCTTTAGCGAGTCCTATCGCTCAAATCTGATATCCTGTAAACAGTATCATGCATATTTATATTACATGCAATTAATGTTTTGTATTAATGAGAACAGCCTGTCACTCAAATTGGATAGCAAATATTCAGTGTCATGGATAATGAGACTCATGAAATTAGCAAATGTCTATTTGACCTTCGCAGTTCAAAACAATTAAAGATGAATATGGACTGCACTATGAGTTGTTGCCTCATGATTGGTGATAGATCATGGGCTGAGGAAGTGTCTACTCCAATAAAAAGTGAGGGAAGCTGACCCCTTCCCCCTCTTGACGGATTTTCTTAAAGGAAAGGGTTTTGGAGAGAAAGGAGAGAGTTCTGATACGAGTCGACAAAGAGTGTTTTTTGCTCTCAAGTGACAGAACAGGACGAAGTTTTCGCCTTTTTCCAAAGACAGCCCCTTGTGGTGTCGTGTATCACGCGTGATAATTAAGGCTTGCCGCAAACCTCGTGTTTAGATTCATTGCAGACTTGAGAACGCTGAAAATTTTCGAAATTGGAGTGAACTGCAGTTGTGTATTTAATTTATATCTTTAATTTTCAGTTTTTATGTAACTAGAGTTCTGTATATATATTTAATGTTTGTAAATAAAAATTACAGTGTTCCCATGAACCTGAATGTGGCCATCTTCTTGAATAGGTCTAGTAGAGGCTTAGACATTACGTTACCAACCTATACTTTACAATAGTCCCCTCATGAAGATAATTCCCTATTTAGCTATGTAGGGTTTAACATTATCATTTGGTAAAATGAAGGCTTCAACCACTGCATCTGCATAAGAACGAACACTTGGACCAAGAACTTCCTCTCTATATTACTGAACAGTAACAGTTCCTCTTGAGACGATATATGTCATCATAGTGGTGTCATCAAAAAACTCAACTGCCACACACATGCATACTCTAGAACGTGAAAGTTATCTGACTCATAGGAATGCTCATAGGAATAGCTCAGTAGTTCAGATGTGCATGCGCAATAGAACTATGTTTCCTTTGAGCATGCGCACTAGGAAGAAAAATATCGGACGATATAAAAACGTTATGCAAAAACTCTCTAATAGTCAGTCAGACCAACAATCTTCTTGAGTCACTTTGCAAATCTTAGATATGAAGAGCTACCATAAAGGAAGAGCATTGAAAGTCTAAAAATTCAAGTAAAATGCATTATTTATAGTATTCCGCATACATGTAATCTCATAGAATAATATTACCTAGATATTTTAGAAGAAAAATTTATTTGTATTTATGATATAAATTTTATTTTTAATACAAAAATTTACTTTTTTAAAATTATTTAAAATAAAATTAATTAGATGCTTAAAATTTATATTTTAAATGATTAAGAAAAATACTCATATTTTGAAATTAAAGCTTTCTCTAAGTAAGCAGATGATCTAATATAAATCAAATACTATGAAATTATTAATAATATTATTAATAATATGAAATTAATAATTGAATTATGCTATATATATTAATGCTAATACAAAATTATTTCAATAATATTATAATTGAAATTATAATATTATTATATAATTCAAATACCTCATAATATAATAATATAATTACTTTGTATAATAAATTGAAATAATTAATAGAAATTATTAATACTGAAATTATTAAAATTACTAAAATATGAAATTATTAATAGCTGTTAATGGAAATTGATTTCATAAAGCCTATTATTAATGAAATTAATTAATTGAAATTAATTTTAGAAGCTACACTTCAGTCTAAATTTATATTTTGATAGTAATCTAATTAAAAATTAATTACTCCATTTTTTAAGTTATTTTTGTCTTTAAAACAAATTGTAGTTATCATTTATTGAAATAACGATTGTATCAAAAAGAATTTAACTCAGTAATAAAAAGATGCATATAAGAGCTATCATCGATAAAAACACATAAAAATATAATTTGGAAATGAACAAAATAATTGGAAATTACATGAAAGAATTGATATAATTTGGAAATGAACAAAATAATTGGAAATTACATGAAAGAATTGATATAATTTGGAAATGAACAAAAATAATTGGAAATTACATGAAAGAATTGATATAATTTGGAAATGAACAAAATAATTGGAAATTACATGAAAGAATTGATATAATTTGGAAATGAACAAAATAATTGGAAATTACATGAAAGAATTGATATAATTTGGAAATGAACAAAATAATTGGAAATTACGTGAAAGAATTGATATAATTTGGAAATGAACAAAATAATTGGAAATTACGTGAAAGAATTGATATAATTTGGAAATGAACAAAATAATTGGAAATTACATGAAAGAATTGATATAATTTGAAATGAACAAAATAATTGGAAATTACATGAAATAATTGATATAATTTGGAAATGAACAAAATAATTGGAAATTACATTAAAGAATTGATATAATTTTAATTGGAAATTACATGAAAGAATTGATATAATTTGAAATGAACAAAATAATTAAATTACATGAAAGAATTGATATAATTTGGAAATGAACAAAATAATTGGAAATACATGAAAGAATTGATATAATTTGGAAATGAACAAAATAATTGGAAATTACATGAAAGAATTGATATAATTTGGAAATGAACAAAATAATTGGAAATTACATGAAAGAATTGATATAATTGTGGATCTTACAAAAATGAGTTGAATTAAAATATTTTATGATTACACAAAAATGTATATTAGATCTTATTATATAGGATAAGTTAATTTATAAACTCAACTTCAAAATAAATATTATTCATTTTTTGGCAAAAGAAGATATAATTTTAAATTCAGAAAAGTGTAACAATTATCACTATTCAAAATAATTTTTATCAAGGAAAATAATAAATATCCTTTTTATGTATAAAAACTATAACAAAAATGGTGGTTAAAATGAGAAACTGTTGTGAGAAAATTGTTGTATTATTTTGTTTGGAAATTTCGTCACTAGATGGCAGCACGATGATTCCCACCATTCACTGCATAGTTTCTGAAAAATTTTATGAACTTTGTAGAATTTCGTCAATAATTATTTCATAGGCTGGTATCGATTAAAATGATAATTAAATTCAGGAACTAGATTAAATATAAAATACAAACGAACAGTTTGGTCTTTTTTTTTATGTTTAAGAGTAAACTGCTGTGATAATTTCAAAAATAAATAGAAGCATAATTTATTATTTTATTATTATTATGTGAATTATTATAACTTATAATTTAAAATTATGTATTGCGAAATGGCAATTATTAGTGAAATTTTGTTGAAAAATGTATAATAAAAAAATTATTGTAGCAAACTTATAATAAAAAATATCCCTGATTCTAAGAAAATTTAAATTAATAGGATTATCCATTGTCTGACTAACGTCATCGACTCATGTTAATATGGGCAACTAGTGCGGAGAAAAGCGGAGGTTCGAATCAGCTGCCGGTATTGTTGCAGCCACTGTTTTCAGAAATGGTCTCTAGGGATATTGTGACAATATGTGTAAAAGAGCTTCGCATAAATGTGTGTGCCGAATCCTCAGTGTCCTACAATGCGGGACAGCCATCCCACGAGTAATCTACACATGGATGAGGGAAAAAGGGTAATTTCTGTTGTGATGGAGCACCTTTAGAAAGAAATCTGATTTGTCTTCGTGACGCTCTTACAGTCATATGAGACCTGGATCTACGGCTTAAAGTGGATTACAAACCATTACAAACATCCATGGCATACCGGGACTCGAACCAGAAACGTGTGGCACCGAGAGCTAGACACTCGGCCATTCAGGCCCCTACTTCGGATAAATATGTAGTTAGGCTGACTGGTGGCGGGTTTCTTCTATACGGCATGCAAATGTGGATCAGTTACCCTTAAAAAGCCTCCTGGATCGCACTTTTCTACTATCACCCTACAGTGGACTGTTCGTGCGATATATAAGTGGCATATGACGCTCACAGAGGCTAAAATACTAAAAATAAAGAACCACCCATTTAAAATAAGTGTCTTCAAAATAAATTTTCTTAATTAAATATCCTAAAATTATTTGTAATAATTCAAAAATATTATTAAAAAAATATATATGCTCACAAACAGTGCTCAAGGAAACAAACAGAACGATGCAGAAATGAGCTACAGCCCTTTTTATAAAACTCGTGGTACCGTCCACATCTCGCAGCGCTTGGCTGAGGTTGGATTTGGCCCACAGAGACTAGTATATCATTTTATAATGCAAAAGATTGTATTTGAAATAAAATGAAGAAATTCTAAGCTATACAAAAATAAGTTAATTAGTTTTACTTATGGTTATTTGAAATTAAATCGTCACCAGACTTTAATAAGTAATAAAATGCAGCAGATTTCAGACCATTATAAAAATAGATTTAAACTAACATTCATGTTATATCTTGATTTCACAAAGTAGAACAAAAATCTTTAGGAGGTACAGAAGGAAAGTTCGTTTCCATACATAAGATAATAAAGAAACAAGGAGGATTATGCTATCGGTTATCGGGTCGTATGAAGCACCTTCCTGTAAGAATATCTTAGAATGTCGAACTCTTCTTGAAATATTGACAATAGACGGGCGGCAAATCGTCCTCTAGTGGATCCTTGGATACTGTGACTGTTTAGGTAATGACCAGGCAGATTTGCTGGCTAAGAAGGGCACACGGATAGTTCAATAGTCAAATACATTTGCAAATAGTATGCAGGAGTACAAGTAGTATTTTTTTCATTCCATGAAACTTTATATCAAAAAACAAATGATAAGAAGGTAGAAGGCATTGCTAAGAGCTCGTATCTCCTCTAGGAGTAGGAAGAACATTTTGAACAAATCTCGTGAAAAAGCTGTGGCGGAATATAGAGGTATAGTGAGCCATGACTGTTTGGCGAATCATCTGCACCCCAATAGCATTTTTGATAGCCCAAATTACCGCTCTGTCACTAGATCAGGGACAGGCATCCTATAGCAGGATACCCGGCTTTGCGTGGGGACTCCGAGGTGAAAAGATATTGGAGAGCTAGAACTTTGCTGATGAGACATTGACTTTTTCTCTCATTGTTTTCTTTTTTCTTGTGTGTGTTTTTCACTGTCTTGATGTCGTACGAGTTTGTTATTTTCTCTTGTTATTGGTAATAAAAAATTAAAGAAACGAGCTCCTAGATTTCATTCAAAATGTAAATATCGCCTTTTCGAAGCTCACTGATGATAGTAACCACAAACATTAATGAATGGACATGTATTCAATTTCTGCTGATTACATGTTCTTCAGAAAATACTTAAAAAAAAAGGTGTACCTAATTATCTTAATTACGAGTTATGTAAGCGTATTGTATTGATTGAGACAACCTGGTAAAAAGTTTTTCAAATTTTCTTCTCTCCAATACACGTGAGCAGTTACATCTATAATTCTTCCCATAAAACAATAGTCTCCACTTTTCCTACCCTTAACAACTTTCGTTGTCGATTTGAAGTCAGTGAGTTATGTAGTGTCAAATCTAAAGAGTCAATCACGTGGACTTCAGTGATATCTCAAGAAGCAGTCACTCGCGCGGGACGATGCCTTAACGTTTTGTGTCCGCTCCAATTGGCAACATATGTTAGATGTGCCTGCTGGTATTGGCTTGGAGTAAAGTAAGTTGTTTCGAATTTATAACTTTATTAACTATAAATTTTTTTTATACGAATTGTAGAGACGATAATTCTGCAGGGTCTTCACTCCTCCCCGAAAAAGAAAAAGAAGCATCGTATCTAATAGATGATGGAATTTCAAATTTGTTGGCTGATCTTTCGGACGAGTACCTTTTGCGATGTTAGTGATGAAGAATTCGTGCTTCTACAAGGTTTGCAGTAATAATATTATTGTAACCAACTTATGATAATTCATTTATATTAAATGTTTGCTAGTGATGAAGTATCATGCAAAAACAACGCATTTGGTCACTTTTTTTGTTTCATTTTTACAAAACACGCGTCAGGGCGTAATGTAGGAAAGAAATAACATTAGTAGAATAATTTACTATTGCCTGCCACACACTAGCACGTAGTCTAAATATTCTCTCAGGGAAGGTCTAAATATTACTTAGTAATCAGTATGATCCACATAATCATGTTTTTTATTACTTTTTAAGTATATTTGTAATAAAAAGTAAGACGCATTTTTATGGCCGGGCAATAACTATCAGCACATCCTCACGTAAACGCCAGTGAAAGTGTTAAGGGACTGTTAATATTTGTTTAAGAACACCGGGTACTTTTGACCTTTTTGACCTTTAGTCATTACCAACTAGAAAGGCATATATATTGCAGATTCAATTTTATTCAACGGGCACAACCGGGCTTGATATATTATGCTCATATTTTACCATCACAGCTTTGATCATATGAAGTATGCACAGTATGCTCATATTTTACCTTCACGTCTCCAGCGATGGCATTTAAAGGATTTGCTTTCTCATGATAGTTACCTGATGGCGCAATCGGCTAGAACTCTAGCTTTTGGTACTACACGCTTCAGGTTCGAATCCTGGGGGTGGCGTGAATGTTTGTTAATGGTTCGGAATTCACGTTAAATTGTAGGTACCGGTCTATTAAGCCCAAAGTGGGCACAAAATGACTGCAGAGCGCTAAAGCAATCAAAATCAAACCTCCTCCTCACCATCATCATTATCATCATCAGCGCAACAGCCCCATGGTAGGTCAAGGCCGTCTGCCTATTTGCAGATTTCAAGATGAGAGATGTTTTATTTTTACGGTGTAGGATTGTTAGCTCTACGTCCAACGCTCGTCACCATATTAGAACAGGACCTACAGTTTAAAGTGGATCCAGAACCACTACAAACATCAATGGTACTGCCGAAATTCGAACCCTCTGGCAACGATCACCAGAGAGTTAGTGACTCGGCCATCATGCCCCGCTCTCTCATTCCCAATGGAAAGTTTTTCCGACTTTTGGATTTATTGCTCCCATATCAGGATTAATATTGATGGATTAGTCCCGGACTTCTAAATATACTACAAAATCTCTTTAAAAAGGGACTATACATATAACCATTCTTTCTATATATTGGCAGATACTAATAGAAAAATATCGAACTTTTCAACTAACCTTGCTTATAAACCCGAATCGAAGTATCCGAATATAAATAGATTATTTCATGCGCTGTTTCCAAGAAAACCCGAAAACCTGAAACTAATTTATTAGGAAACTTCTTGGCGAAGAAAACAGCAAAATGGTATTACTTTTGCAGTGTCTCCAACCTGAAGAAGCTCGAAAATTATGAATCTGGAGAGCGGAGCGTGAAGGATGGAGCCATCAAGAGTCACTGGGGGAAAGCGGCAGCCATGTTTGACTTTTATCAGGATGAAATAGGGTCACGCTTTGCTCATTTGCGCTCTATTCTTTTCCGTGGATGAGTTCGGTGACGGCACCAACGAAGTCCCTGTCACAACTTAGTTGTGAAGAAAGGAAATTAATTAAGCTAAAACTAACAATTCTGGGTGTTCTTAATTTTGTATGTAGCATTTCTGCCAAATATTTTGTACCAGAGTTGTTTCGGTAACTAGATGTAATCCATTAATATAACAACATTATCATAGGTTATAAGTCATAGATTATAACATAGATACTAGATTAACTAAAAGTATGCGATTAATATAATAACATTATCGTAGATATAACATAGAAACTAAATTAAGTATGTAGAAACAAAATTATAATGTTTTGGCATTAAGTTTTTGAATTTGTGAGACACCATTATAAATTGAAGTTATAAATAAAAGGGATTTCCGATTTTTAAAGGCAGTTGCAATTAGTAGTATAGGAAAAACCTTTATAAAAATATATTTTACCAGAGGTGTTTTGGCAACTAAATGAAGGCCATTAATATATTAACATTACCATAGTTACCACATAGAAACTAAAATAAGATTGTAGAGACTACATTGTAATGTTTTGGCATTCGATGTTTGAATTTCTGAGGCACCATTATAAATTGAAATTATAAATAAAAGTGATTTCTGATTTTTAAAGGCAGTTGCAATTAGTAGTATAAGAAAATCTTTATAAAAACAGTTCTGCAATTGCATATTATATTGCAGTAATACATCAACAGTACAGACGTAATTACGATTGTGAAAAGTAAGTAAGGAAAGATACATAAGTCATGGACAAAAAAAATGCTGAAATCTGTTCGGCAAATTTCAACTTATTATGTGTGAACATTCGAGAACGGATGACTAAACTGAGGAATATTCCAATGTTTAATAATTTAAGAGACATATGAAGCAATTGATTAGAATACTCCAAGAATGGCCAAATTCAATAGCCACAGGAATATAGCAATATTGATCAAGAACTCCACGAAGAATGAATTGTTCAAGAACTTCACGAAGAACGAATTGTTCCAGAATCTCTAAAATAATATTCAAAAGTAAGATAAATGTAGTCGTAGATGAAGAATGAAGTACTCCCAAGTCTACAAGAAACGTTATCACATTCAATAGCCAAAAGAATATATCAAAGTTGAAAATTCTGGTCGTAAATGTAGAATAAATTATTATCCCAAATACAATAAGAAGCACTGTACAGCTCAATAGGCACCAGAAAATGCCAAAAGTGATAAATATGAAACTTAAAAAAAAAAAAAAAAAAAAATATGGAATTGATCAAAGCACTACGATTAATTATGGCCATTGGAAATATAAATGCTAAAAATAGCAACCCAAAACATGAAAAGTGATTCAAAACCGTACTACAAAACACTTCAATCAAAAGCCAAATTCTTCAGAAAATTCCTTAAGATTAACGTTATTCATGAATCACTTCAAGAGTTAAAGGGCCCAAAGTACCATTTTCCGCCAAAATTTGTAATGGAGTTTTATTTGCTTGGCTCTCATTTTCGGATAAAGTCACGGACCCCTAACCAAGACAACATCATGTTCACACATGATAAAAATATTAAATCAAAATTTATATAAATATATGTCTAACTTAATTGGTTTCAAAATTTTGTTTAATCACTTTATCTCTTAATTTGTATATATGATAGATATGTAAAAACTTTTGTAAAGTGCTGTATAAAGGGATTAACGATGAGCAATTTTGATTAATGTGTAAACACTTCGCTTTCTGGTAAACATTTTATCGTTTGCAATTCGTTTAACAATTATTGAATATTAAGAAAAATACTTTAAACTCGTTAATACTTTAATCTTGTATTATAGTTCCTTTTAGTTATCTAGTTTTAACTATCACTGCTTGAAAACCGATCCATCAAGGAATTACATCGTGATAATGATTTTATCTCTTTCGGAGGGTTTTTAGTTTCTTTCTATGCGAAACCGCTAAAGAGTTTTGTAAAGGCTGGCTAGTTATCTTCGTATCTTGTTATCGGTGAGATTCATACAGCTAAATTCTTAATTTGCAGACAGGTACTTTATAGTTTAAGTTATGAAGATGGATAAGATCAATAGAAATCTTTTTTTAATTTGATGTATAAATCCTCTAGTTTGTTAACCACTTTACAATAAGAAGATGCAGTTGTGTACGGGTGTCTCTACAATTCTGAATGTACTCATGATGTTGATTTCTAGTTCCACTGCAATTCTGAAACCTTTATATTGTCGGTTCTAGTGCCACTGCAATTCTTAACACCCTCATGGGATTGTTTCTTGGTGTTATTGCAATTCTAAATACTCTCATGGGGTTGGTTTGTGATGACACTGCAATTCTAAACACCCTCATGCGTTTGTTTATTGGTGTAATTGCAATTCTAAACACTCTCATGGGGTTGGTTTGTGATGGCGCTGCAATTCTGGACACCTCCATGGGATTGGTTTCTGGTGACACTGGAATTCTGGACATCCTCATGGAGTTGGTTCCTGTGGCAGTTTACTTTACACCCCACCTCAACCCTGTATTCAACACCTGTACCTAGTTCCTTACAAGTTAAAAGGTTGAGGGGGAAAAAACACAACAATAAATAGTATAATATTAACATAAGCATGAGTATACTTCTTTAAGTATACAATGCGAAAGGAATAAATAATGGTGATGATAATACTATGAAAAAGAAAAATATGGCATAGGATATAAAGTGTTTTATTCTATGAAGACTTTCCGCTCTATAAAATATTTTTATTGAGATTGAAATAATGGGTGAAATAATTCAGTTTGGTTTAAGGAGTAATGGTTTCTTAGGATGATTAAATGTTAATTTTTTCTATAAAGTTTTTTAATTTGATGATTTTCCATGTGGTCCAAGGATTGTAAATTATATTTCTATGTCAATGAATGTCAAAAAGCTGAGACGAGATTTTACAATGGGATGAATCTCAAAGAAGAGAAGTAGTTGTACAGTGGAATGGTTCTATAGTTTTTCCTCAGGAGCAGAAATCATCTTCTGAGAGAGATGATCGCCGAAGAATCTGTTGGGGTATTTTGAGTTTTTGTGAATGGACCGTGACTTCTTGTAAACATAATTTCTTTTTTTAGATAGAATTTTGTGGTTTTTTTGAGACTTTACCTGGTGGCCCATGGAGTTGATTTCTGGTGCAACTGCAGTTCGGGACATCCTTTTGAATTTAGGGAGTTATACTTCCCATATGCAATAATACAACGAAAGAAATCTCCATCCTAAAGATTAATGTTACCATGCCCTGTCTAGGCACCGGAACTTTCGGCAATCTGGCTTGTGGAGTTTAAAGATATCTATAATAAATATTGAACACTCTCTTGAATTTGGGGATTTACACTAACCGTTTGATCTAACACAACGAAAGAAGTCTCCATCCTAAAGATGTAAGGGACCCTGCCCTGTACAGGCATCGGAGCTTTCGCCAAGCTGGCTTGTGGAGTTTAAAAATAACTCTACTAAATATTGAACAACCTTTGATTATTGAATTTGAACCACTTTGAATTGAAACTTATTGAATTTGAACAACCATTACTCATTTGATCTAATATAACGAAAGAAATCTCCATCCTAAAGATTTAAGCGACCATGCCTTGTCCAGGCACAGGAACTTTCGGCAAGCTGTCTTGTGGAGTTTACAAAAACTCTAATAAATATTGAAAGCTTTGTTTAAATATTGAACACTCTCTTTAATTTGATGAACACTGCCCATCTGCTCTAATACTAAGAAAGAAATCTACATTCTAAAAATTTATGTGACCATATTGACTATATTTATGTGATCATATTGACCATATTCATGTGACAACATCAACCACATTTATGTGACCAATATTGAACACTTTGTTGTTGTTTTTGTTACTAATCCTCAGTGTCCTGCAAGTGTGGCAAGCTGGCTGGTGGAGCTAAACAATTAAGATCTTTATTGAATCTCCTCGGATTATGCTAAGTGGTTAAATTATCAAGTTGGAATAATTTGGTTTGTTATCTGAAATATGAATACTTCATATGATTATAAGGAAACGACTAGAGTCCTTTTAGGATTAAAAAAATATAATAATTCAAGTAAGCTTAAATTTAGCGCTTTCAACTATGACAAGCAAATTAACCACCTTCCATGACAAATTTTTTTATTGAAAATACTTTGTCTCATCTTATAAAGGGCTAAAACTGCTTAAACAGCAAAGAAAAGGAAAAAAAAGTAAAGTTCAAAAAACAAGTTTCTCGTTGCATAATGCTTTAGACAGAATACACGAGTTCACAAACTCCAAAACTGAAGTTATTATTAATGAACCGGAGGATTGATGAAGTATGAACAAAAGATCATGAAACAAGAGAAACATAATCAAAAGATTTTTTTCCCTTAAGTATTAATTAGCACAAAAAGTTTGGCGCTTCTTTCTTTTTTCTGCACATCATTAAATGATATTTAAGAATCGATTTCATAACAACGTCAAATTAAGAACTCGTATATTAAAGGTTGAAAAAGTTTTTTTTTTATAACACAGTGTGTTTATTTTTGTTAATAGAATTGGAATTTCTTATTTATCTGTTATTTTTTATAAACATAATTTAAACTTTGAATTTTGAAAATAATTGAAAGATTTATGTTGTTCAAATTGTTCTTATTGTTCAAATTGTTATTGTTATTCAAATTGTTCTTATTGTTCAAATTGTTCTTATTGTTCAAATTGTTATTGTTATTCAAATTGTTCTTATTGTTCAAATTGTTATTGTTGTTAAAATTTTTCTTATTATTCAAATTGTTCTTATTGTTCAAATTGTTATTGTTATTTAAATTGTTCTTATTGTTCAAATTGTTATTGTTGTTAAAAATTGTTCTTATTGTTCAAATTGTTATTGTTGTTAAAATTGTTCTTATTGTTCAAATTGTTATGTTGTTAAAAATTGCTCTTATTGTTCAAATTGTTATTATTGTTAAAATTGTTATTGTTATTCAAATTGTTCTTATTGTTCAAATTGTTATTGTTGTTCAAATTGTTCTTATTGTTCAAATTGTTATTGTTATTCAAATTGTTCTTATTGTTCAAATTGTTATTGTTATTCAAATTGTTCTTATTGTTCAAATTGTTATTGTTATTCAAATTGTTCTTAAAAATTGTTCTTATTGTTAAAAATTGTTTGTTCTTATTGTTCAAATTGTTATTGTTATTCAAATTGTTCTTATTGTTAAAATTGTTATTGTTGTTCAAATTGTTCTTATTGTTCAAATTGTTATTGTTATTCAAATTGTTCTTATTGTTCAAATTGTTATTGTTATTAAAATTGTTCTTATTGTTCAAATTGTTATTGTTGTTAAAAATTTTCTTATTGTTGAAATTGTTATTGTTATTTAAATTGTTTTTATTGTTCAAATTGTTAATGTTGTTAAAATTGTTCTTATTGGTCAAATTGTTTATGTTGTTAAAAATTGCTCTTATTGTTCAAATTGTTATTGTTGTTAAAAATGTTCTTATTGTTAAAATTGTTCTTATTGTTAAAATTATTCTTATTGTTAAAATTGTTATAGTTGTTAAAATTATTCTTATTGTTAAAATTGTTATAGTTGTTCAAATTGTTATGGTTGTTGTAATTGTTTTTATTGTTCAAATTGTTAGTGTTGTTAAAATTGTTCTTATTGTTAAAATTGTTATTGTTGTTCAAATTGTTCTTATTGTTCAAATTGTTTATGTTGTTAAAAATTGTTATGAACAATGGGGTCTGCGCCACACTCGTACCATCAGCTGTTTTACCAACTGAAATCGTGTCTCGGACCAGGCCACGGTTTTCCACATTCTCTAGGGACCAAAAAAATACCAGTCGCTTGTTCAAATTGTTATGGTTGTTGAAATTGTTCTTATTGTTCAAATTGTTAGTGTTGTTAAAATTGTTCTTATTGTTCAAATTGTTATATTTGTTAAAATTGTTCTTATTGTTCAAATTATTATATTTGTTAAAATTGTTCTTATTATTAAAATAGTTTTTGTTGTTAAAATTGTACTTATTGTTATGTAATAACTTTTCGTTCTTATTAAATTTCATATTTATTAAAGACTTTTATCAATTCTGTTTTTCTCTGTAGTTTAAAAAATATTCTTCGTTGTTCTTTTTTATAGTCTGTTTTAATCATTAAATGACTTGATAGAAAATGAGATTCAAATTTAACTTTAGTTATAAATGTAAACTATTCTTTCAACTATTATATATTATGATGGTTCTGTAAGAAATTATCTATTAATGTAATTATAATTTTTAAATGATAGAGGAGAGAGTTTATAAAAACAAGGTTAATTGAACCCATAGAGAGTTTTGGCATACCGTATTTTGGACATCCGTTAGCTTTTTCTCGCTAGCGCGCATGTTCATAGGAAGTCGCGCATGCGTATCTGTAATAATGTTTCCTATGAGCATGCGCGCTAGGGAGAAAAAGCTAACGGACGTCCAAAATACGGTATGCAAAAACTCTCTAATATCTTAATTTATTCTGTCTTTATAAATCCCTATTCAGGTTATCATAATATAAAGTTCATTAATGATGATAATAATAACGAAAAGATAAGATAAGATGATTATAATAATAGATGATTATAAAGATGAATTATCATATAAAGAATTATCCTATAAAAGATGATTATAAATTAATTAAACTACCTTATAAAGATGATTTATAATTACTAGGAATTATGACTGTCCTGTGAAACTAAAATAAACATCTATGATGAAGATTATAAATCAATCCTTAAAGAATTTTAATTATGATTTATGATTTATTTATTTTAATATTTTGTGAAAATACAACACGTAAGAAATAAATTGCAGTACAAACACAATACACATTATACAAAAAATATGTATTTTCAATTAAATATTCTTTAATTTTCTATAATTTAAAATTTAATATATAACAGACTAAATAATATATCAAGTATTAATGATTATACTGTTTGTAAGAGATGAAAACGATAATTTTTCAATTTTGTCAATTCATTTCATTTCGATTTTCAGCTAGAAAAACGATTCAAAATATATTTAATTTTCTTATTATTTTAAATTATTTTTGTTCTGTCAGAAAATTTATAAATATCATATGAGTTTAATAATAAAAACTGAAATTTTATTTTCTACAATCCATTTAACTTCCTCTTCAGGGAATTTCTTGCTTTACCGGAACATGTTTTCTAGAAATATTTCACAAAATGTCGACTTTAAATAATGAATAAGAAGATATTAAAAGGAAATTTTTAACTTCACAGTAAGGATTCTACGAGAAAGTAGTTTCGTTCTTTATTTTCTTGTAATTCATTAATTTTCTGTTCTTTAATTCTATTCTATTCTTAATTTATCATTTATTCTCCAATTTCTTTAATTATATTCTTTAATTTTCTGTAATTTAAACTTTAATTTACAACAGACTAATTAATATATTAGGCATTAAAGATAGAATTGTTTGTAAGAGATGAAAACGATAAGTTTTTCAAATTTCATCAGTTCATTTTATTTCAATTTTTAACTAGACAAACGATTCAAAATATACTGTTTAATTTTCTTAGTATTATTTTTCGCCAATCAGAAAATTTATAAGTATTATTTAATAATAAAACTAACTAATAACGTTTTATTTTCTACAATCCATTTAACTTCGTCTTCAGGGAATTTCGTCTTTACCAGAACACGTTTTCTAGAAATATTTCACGAAACGTCGACTTTAAATACTGAATAAAAAGTTATTAAAATGAAATTTTAAACTTCACCGTAACGATTCTGTAAGAAAGTAATTGCGTTCTTTATTTTTCTGTAATTCATTAATTTTCTATTCTTTATTTTTATTCTATTCTTAATTTATTATTTATCCTTTAATTTCTTTAACTCTAATCTTTAATTTTCTGTAATTTAAACTTTAATTTACAGCAGACTAAATAATATAGTAAGTGTTAATGATAGAACTGTTTGTAAGAGATGAAAACGATGATTTTTAAATTTTTTCAATTCATTTCATTTCGATTTTTTAGCTAGGCAAACGATTCAAAGTATAATATTTAATTTTCTTAGTAAAATTATTTTTCTTCTCTAAGAAACTTATATACTATAATATACTATATAAATTTTTTAATAAAACTAAAATTTATTTTCTACGATCCATTTAACTTCCTCTTCAGAGAATTTCTCGCCTTACCAGAAAACATCTTCTAGAAATAATTTCACGAAACGTCGACTTTAAATAATGAATAAAAAGCTATTAAAATGAAATTTTAAATTTCACCTTAAGGATTCTAGAAGAAAGTAATTTCGAAACCAAGAAAAATTTAAATGAAAGTGAAATAAAATGAATTATTATTGTTACGCCGAAAATACAACAAACACACTTTCATTCTGAAAAAGATATCTTCCCTAGATATACTACAATACATGCCATCCCATTTACGCTACAGAACATGCCTTTGTTAATTTTTGCAAAGATATGTCGTTCGGCCGAAGATAATAATAAAAAAAAAGAGAATCTTTTGTCGTCGAATATAATGGAGAGCTTTTAGGTAGTGTAGCAGAAATCTTTGCCCATTGTTTGCTGAAAGTAACTTCAATATCTTTTCCATATTTTTTTCTGTTTCTGGTTATCTGAAGAAGAGGTTATTTGATGTTTTCTTCAACAGCATAAAAGACTTCTTACAGCAGATATAATGTGCATATTATAGACAATAGAGATGTTTATAATTTAACTACAACAAAACGAACATTTTGTTAAGTATTATATAATTCATTTATGCTTTTGAGTTAAAATATTTATATTTACATATAAAATTAAATGGATATAGAATTTAGGAATATAATGAATGGTCGATAATAAAAGAGATTAATTAAATATAATAAATAAATTACACATAGAATATCTTCTTTTCCTTAGATACATTATATATTTATATTATATTTCAAAAAAAAAAAAAATGAAATGTTTTGTAGAGATTAATTTTAATTACATGAAAATAATAAAGCGCTATAATACAATGACATTTAACAGAGTTTTTTTCGGAATAAATTTAAATAATTCTTTTTTTACATTCTTAACAGTTAAAACGACGATTTTCCAGGTTGACGGTGAATCTTGGTTGCAGAGCAACCTCTATCTGCTTTCTGAATGAGAGAAGTTTCTTAAGCTTTAAGACCATTGATTAGATTTATTTATATATATATATAAATAAATAAATTAATTAATTAATTTTTTCTTTATTAAGTTTTTTAATTAACAAAAAATTATTATTATTATGTTATTATTATATACGAGTAAATGTTTAATAGGAAAAAAATAAAAGGTAATAAAAAATAAACAATAGAAACAAAAATAGTAGTAGAGGGCAATTTGTGACTCAACGGAGAAACTGCATGGTTATTCGGAAAGGTTAATGGTTAACAGAAAAAAAATTAAATATATTAGTTTTCGATTACTTGAGCGCTGTATACATTATATACAGTCCTTCTTTTAAACTCTCTCTGTATGGATAGCAGAAGACACTGGATTGGTTGTGAGGAATATCTTCTGTCAATTAAAAGTAGATGATTGGACCACAGAAGGAGATTCAGTCATCTCATGATTCCCTGTTGAAACTCTATAGTTGGTGCGTTGCAGAATTACAGTATTAATTTGGTGCAGGTTTAGTGGATTTTTTAATTTTACTCATGCAATGACCTGAATGAGACATGCTGGATCTAAAGTGACAGCATCGACACACTTTTGTGCGGAGCAATGACTGATTCCCAGAGAGAATTCTCATCTTTCTGTTCTTATCCGGAAACGACCTGATGGCCAGTGTCGTACAATTTGAATGAATTGCTGAGAAAATGACTAACAAACTAAAAATTTGTTTTCTGCCTTCTTTTCTTTTCTTTTCATTTCTGGTTATAGGAATAGCTACTGAGTCGATAGGACTTGTCAATATAGAGTTTGGTTTTCAAATCAGATTTGCACTAATACTTCAAAACTACACGAAAAAAGACGAATCGAAAGAAACTGAATCTATGACAAGAGTGGACACGATAAACCGAATGAACTCCGGAAGGAGAGATGAAGGAACTCCCCAGACTCCTTAAAGACATCACTACTGGAATACTCACTGAGAATTGTGGTGGCAGATTATTGACGCAATATAATAGGTCCTCCATGAATCCCGTGGATGATGCAGTATTTGTTAATATAGAGTTTTAATGGTGAATGATTTAAAATCAAAATCTGTTTGAAAACGGCAGAATTTTTTAATGAAATTGGTGAAAATCATTATTTTGTTTTGAAACGCATTAATCAGTGTGATAAAATGATATTTATAAATCCTCTATTTATGATCTTTTTTTTATATATATCTCCTTTTAAAGATGATATATTAAATATTTCACATGTATTTATCATATCTTCTGTTTCTTTATGATATTCTTTTATGATATGGCATTTATTTTATGGGTCAGTACTATAATAAATCCATGAGACAAATTTCTAAGAATATATACAGTAATGACCAAAGTAATGGAGTTACAGAAGTTGACGAGAATTAAAGGGGCATTATTCATAAAATAATTGCATTTTCACTAACAAACTTCAAAAAAAAAAATATGAATGTGACAACTCATTTTCTCAGAGATAACTACTTAGCCATTACAAAAAGTACTTTTTATTCATATGCTTGTTTTTAAAAATAAATAAATAAAAATCATATCTGTTTTCTTAATTTAGGCTAACGTGACAGTTCCATTTCAGATAATAAGATAATTTCTGATTCGGGCAAGATAAAAGCATGAGGAAAAAATTAGTATTAAAGTAATATTAACTTTAATTATAGTTAAAATGAATGAAAAATTCGTTTGGACAAATATTTATCCAATTTAGTAAAAAAATATGGAGTTCAATGAATAATTATAGGAAATGGAAATCTAGTTAAGAGTTAATTATCCATGAATCATGAATCAAATGATATTCATTATTCAAATGATATACATAACGGGGACAGTGAGGATCCACCATGTCTCCCAGAAATAAAATATAGCCAACGGGAAGAGTTCCAAGTTGGTAGATCTTCCTTTCGAGGACTGATTGACCCTTACTTTGGACTTTGGACGTTTTTTCAAGGACAGTTTGTCTCTTACATTAGACTTTGAAACTTTTTTTTCGCCCATTACACTTTGGAAACGATAATGGGAGAGGGTGAAAGAGAAAAGGGAGTGTGCAGAGTCGAGTGAAGGTTCCAGACAGTACGGAGGGTAAAAAGAATGAACTGGCTTAAACGAACTGCTTTAAAGATGCTTTTATAAATATTTGTTACATCCCTTTAAGACCAGAAATTTTTTTATATTTAAATTTTACTTTTTAAAAATTTTTTTAATCAGACATTGACTTCAATGATACAAAAAAATTAAAATAATCTATGCCCCCTCTTGAGGCATGAAGGGGAGGGTACCAGCATGATCGTATGTTTTTTTGGGAATCTTCATTTGTGTTTTGTGTGTTCTGTATTGCAGTTGTGAAATCCTGTCTTAAAAATTTTTAATAAATATGACAGCTAAAAGTTTGGAATCGTCATTTAAAGAAACAATTGTTTCAACCCTTAAAAAACACTGAATTAAGACCACGCTCATTTCTGACCCTAACTTTTACTGGGACTAACTCATGGCGCAATATTCATAAAGTGATAAGTAATACTCACAAATGAAGATTGATTTCCTTTGGTAGAGTTCACTACAGCTATTTTCATGAAAATGGAGTAGAGTCTGAGGATATTGCGTTATTCAAAGGGTAAAAAAGAAAAAAAAAAAGTACCAAGTATTAAGATTTGTTCGTAATAATTATAGATTTGTAATAATAATTACGGATTACCATATTTTTTAAAATTTTATTTTTCCTATATATTGATTATTTCTGCTGCAGAACACAAATCAAACTAAACCAAACCTACGGTTTAAAGTACATACGGTATAAACTCGAATATGGTTTAAATAGGTATAGGTTTAAACAGGTATATACGGTATATAAGATTTAAACTCGAAGACGAACTGTAATGCCGAGGGCCTGAGAGCTAATTGATCTCTCATCAGGCCCCAAAGTAATACTAATCCAGAAATATTCATAAAAAAAGAAGATAATTCAGGTGAGTTAAATTTTCCTCTTTCTCCAGATCGAGATATAAATCTGGAAAGGTAATAAATTCTTCATTTTTTAACTGACTCGCTACAAAATTCTCCGCAATATTATTGGTGACATCTCGTTTAGTCGCGGAATAGGGATTCCCGTTGAATCTTTTTCTTTGGATCCGAGCAAAATTGGTGAGAAGTGGAGAGAGAAAGGAAGCGATGGTAATTCTCTTCCTTCTCAATGGAAGGTGATTCGTCTTCCTACAAAAGGAGGAAGAAAAAAAAAATGGCCGCCGTTCCCGCCACCAGAAATGTGCTCTCGAAACGATGCTTAAAAAAAGGGGGAATCTGTCAAATTCCCATTGATTACTGTCATTTTTCCACGTCTCCGGTTTGCAGAACTTTTTTTAATTTCTTTTTTGATTTAAAGGATTCTGTAAAGTTTTGGAATAATCATGAGTTGAAAAAAAAGGGAATTGTTACCTGAACTTAGATATAATTCATTTGAAAACTGAGCAAAAAGTGATTTATTAATTAATTAATATTTAATTAAGCTATTTTACAGTATTTTGTATTCGTTCCATTTGATGAAACTTTTTCTTATGCAGTAAACTCTCTCTATTTCGATGTCCATGCGTTTGGACACCTGTCTGATTACAGGGAGATTAACGGACTACAGAAGGTTAGTAGAAAAACATATGCTGCATTCTACGACATCTGAACTTGAATGGAAATTAAGGAAAAAATACAATATATATCATCATCAGTGGTGCCACAGCTCCATGGGTCGTTTATCTACTGGCAGATTTCGAGTCAGGAGGTGGTTCCATTTTACGGGGTATGGTTGTCAGCCCTACGCCCAACACTCTACAATCATATCATACCTGGTCCTACGGTTTAAAGTGGATTCCGAACCTATTGAACTAGCGCTAGAGAGCTAGTCTTTCTACCATCACGCCTGCAGATGATTAAAAACTATAATCAATATATATATATATTTATATTACATAAATAAAATATTCTTATGTTTTCAACCATTTCAATATTGATATTTCAGAATACGATATTCAATTGACCACCCCTTTCTATGAAAAACCAGTTTGTGGATTAAAACCTCTGACCAAAAGTCTTTAGTGAATAATTCCCCAAATGTCTTTTCTTTCCCCACTATTAACAGCCCTTCAATAAAATGGAACCGGAACCACCGGGACTCGAACCCAAAAACTGTGACACAGAGCTCGAGAGCGCTAGTCACTCGGCCCCTGGCCCTAATATTAATCTCTGCCTTTCACACTTTTTTTAAAAGTGTAATTGAGGTGAGTTAAATTTTACCCGTTCTCCAGGTCGAGATATAAATCTGGAAAGGTAATAAATTCTTCATTTTTAACTGACCCAGTGCTTGGAGCAAAATTCCACGCAATATTATTGGGGACACCTCGTTTAGCTGCTGAAGTGTGAATCCCGTTGAATCTTTTTCTTCAGATCCGAGAAAAATTGGTGAGAAGTGGAGAGAGAAAGGAATGGTAATTCTCTTCCTTCTCAATGGAAGGTGATTCTTCTTCCTATAAAAGGAGGGAGAAAATAATGGCCGCCGTTCCCGCCACCAGAAATGTACTCTCGAAGCGATGCTTTAAAAAAAGGAGGAATCTGTCAAATTCCCATTGATTACTGTCATTTTTCCTCGTCTCCGGTTTGCAGTAGTTTTTTTTCTTCCTTTTTCTTTTTTTTGATTTCAAGTATTTTGTGAAGTTTTGGAATAATCACGTTTTGGAATAATTTCTACCTGAACTTTGATATAACTTATTTGAAAACAGAACAAAAAGTAATCTATTATTTAATTAATAGTTAATCAAGCCAGTTAAAATTCCATTTGACAAACACTTTTGTTATATAGTGAATTCTTTAATCTGGTATCTTTGCTATCGAACAGCTAGCTTATAGTTTTGCTTGTCAGATTATAGAGAGATTCACTGGAATAGAAAAACATACACTTCTTTTGAACTTGAATGAAAATTAAGGAAAAAATATAATATTGTATATATTATATACGTATGTACATTTTGCCCAACTCATAGTTCAGTGGCAACGTGCGCCGCTGATGAGCATTTATGGCTGAGGTGCAATCCCCTGGCAGCTTTGTTATAGACACAGTTTCAAAAAACGAGGTGTCTCGATGGCGTTTGTGAAGTTCAGTATCTTTCCTCATGAGGCGGACTGCTTGGTGGGAGTTTTCCAGGTTTCTCTAGTAGTAGTGGTTTAGGTTTCTAGATAGGGTTTAGAAGTCTCTAGTTGGGATTTTCCCAATGAGTAGACTATGTCTATCCTGCACAGCAGGACAATGAGGATTAAACACATGTGCAATTCATAATATAATAAAATAGTGTTGAGTTGTAACAAGTTAAATAAACAATTAATGTACTCAAGATAAAAATGAGAATTGGCATAGTAGTGCTAAGCGTTAGAAAAGCTTTCAGAAAAAAAAAACTATAAAGAAAAACTATATATAAGATATAATACTATAAATAATTTCATTAATTTATGATGTAAGATTTCTGGACACTTAACCAAAAATGTAATTATTCTTGAATATTATATGATTTGAAAATCACCAAAATTCGAAGATACGCATTTTAACGATTCTCATAAAGATGAACAATTAAACGATTGAAATACGCATCAATAAATAAATAACATTTTCAAATCTTACAGAAGTAGTTGCGTTTGATTTGATTTTTGGATATTGCTGAAGAAGAAAATGGTTGCCACTTATCTGTTTGAAAGTTTAATTACTTTAAGTGCTCATTCGGTGATGCATCATCGAATGATTGTGACTTCTCTTTAATTACTGAAAACTACGAATGAGTTATTATTTTGAAAAAATTAAAATGATTTGGGAAAAGAATGACTTGGCTATAAATCTTGAAAATGAAAAGTTGATTTGGAAAGCAATCAATTTAAAACTTCGGTTGTATGAATTTTTTTCTTCTTCTAATTTAACCGGCAAATAGACTGTGATCGTTCGTCATAAGGGCTGCACCGATGTTACTCACTTTGCATTACCCAGGGGCGCGTGTAACTTGATGGTAAGCCACGGACGTGGAGTAACAATGCCCCCGTAGCGCTCTACGATCCTATTAGGACCGGGACCTACGGCTTAAAGTGGATTCCGAACCACTATAAACACCCATGGCAAAGAGCCGGGATTCGAACCCGATACCTGTGGTACCGATCGCCAGAGCGCTAGCCATTCGGCCATCAGGCACCTGTTGTATGAAAGTTATTGATAAATTTACGGCAAAAATAAAAAAAAAAGATAAATTCAATTTTCAAAAAAAAATTCAATTTGTATATGCATATCTGTATAATTTTAAATTATTGTTAAGTTTTATTTACCCTGCTTTTGGAAAATTTATTTAAAATATTTATTTCGTTTTCTAACTTCTACGTATAGTAAAGTTTTCAGTTTAATGTATTTCAATATACGAAAGGCAGTGAAATAAAATTATATGACATGTTTTTGAAAATTTTCAAAATTTTACTTCGCTATCTCCGTCAGTTTGCAATATTGTTGATAATAATTCAAGGAATCTCTTGTAGTTATCATAATACTATAGAAAAACCAGCTTTCTTAAAGCATCAGGATAACTTTAACTTTACTAATTTTAACTTTAACCGGATAACTTTCTTACTTTTTTTTTAACAGATTAACTTATACGATTCTTTGGAAAAATGTACTCCACTCAAAAAAAAAAAAAAAAGCATTATGTTAAAAATGTAAAACCTATTGAAGTTAATGCTAAATGAAAGTGTATGTATTTTAATTTAATAATACGATAATTTTAACAAGATGATAGTTTAAACAATAACAAAAACTATTGTTCCATTTAAAATAAATTCATATCTGCTACAGACAACGCTCCTACCAGTGCCAAATTCTGAACTAGTTTTGATTTTTTTCTACACTATTTTTCAATGTTTATGGTAACTCTCAGAATGTCAATGATTAAATAAGATAATTAAAAATAAATTAATAGTTTAAAAAAACTAAAAAAACACGCTTTTAGAATGAATCAAACTAAAAAGTATTAAAAATAATAGGCGTGTTTTTTTAAACTATTATTTTTATTTTTACTTTGATTAACTCTAAAAGCGTGTTTTTAAACTATAATATTTAAATAAGATCCCGGTACGGAGGACTGGTTCCTACAATAATTTAATTGTGAGTAAAACAAAGGTTAAATGCGAATATGTCGAGCCAGCCGGGATTTGAACAGGGAATCTCCTAATCCGCAGTCAGGCGCGTTATCCGTTGTGCCGCTGTCCCACGTAGGTTTAAATGTCTGAAAGATGTCTGTAAATGTTTCTTTGCAGATTAAATTGTGTGTATGAGGAGAAACAGATCTCCAGGCGAAAAATGATCGCCGATCAAGATGACTTTTCAAAGGCTGTGTGTTTTAATCACTAATCCTGGCGATCCTAATCATGATGAGATAATAAAGTTATCAAAATATTTTAGTGTCGTAGAGCCTTGTTAAGTCTACAACGTTTAAATTAAATCGGATAGCGTAAAGTATGGCAAAAACGAGCCCAAAGAGCCAATTACATACATACAAACAAACATACAGGTGAAGCTAATAAAAGCGTATTAATAATGACGCCACAGATGTGAAAGACTCTCCTCATCCTGCTCAAAAAATTGAAATGTTACTCAGAGATTATTGCTGCCGTTGAAGCGCTGAAAAAAGGGGAAATTCTCGAAGTGATTGTGAACGAAATTGCCACAGATACATGAAATGTATATAATCGGCTTCACAGCTGACTAGAAGAATATTTGTTGAAAAATTTAAATTTTAGGCAATGACAAACAGGTTTTTGCATGAGTAAAACCATGTTAAAAATATGATTTACTTGTTTCTCATCTGCTAAATAATATATTTACTTCAGGTGCTTACAATTTATTACTAATTTTATGTATTCCTTTTTTTTGTCGAAATGAGCCTCATATAGGGATAACATCAGATTCATTTTTTTATATTTCATTTTTCAATTTAACTTTCAGATCTCATAACTACATTTTATTGAGATATAATTGGTTCATTTCTAGAGAATTACAATAATAATTAAAGGAATTGCTAATAATTAGTTCATTTTTAGAGAATTTGAATAATACGTGAAGGAATTGCTAATAATAAATTCATTGTTAGAGAGCAATGAACTTTTTTGTGTTTAATAAATATGGACTTTATGTTACACTGACGTATGCTGCAAACAGCCAACATATTGGTGATAAAGGGAGGACATTGCTTTTTAACTGGTAACTGTTGCACATTTGTATGTCGTATTAGAAAAACAGCAAGGAATTCCCACCAGGACATGGACTATACATAATTCATTATAATTATGACAATTTGCTACTATGAGGTCGCGTAATCTGTAAATCTTAATAACACATATTTCATGTAAATCTTAAAACATTTCTTTAATATAGTTAAAATTATGCTGCAAATTAGTTTATATTTTAAACAAAGTTTTTGATACCGAATTTGAAAAGTGGTTCTCAAGATCATTAAAAGGGTATTTAAACCTTAATACCTTACTCTACCTTACTCTAATACATAAAACATTACTCTTATTTTATCGCATTTTTTGTTCACATCACAGACGTCATATCAAAACCACATCATGTTCATATGTGATAATAAAACAGAGGATATATTCACATCATATAATGTAAAATATCATATATCGCGAATAAAAGTAAGATATATTTCTGAAGCTGCAATGGAAAGGATTCTTGAATTCTTTTTTTCCAAACTTTCAAATTGAGCAATTTTAATATTTTTGAACATTTCTTTCATTTTTGCAAAGTTTTGATTGCAGAAATCTTCCGCAACTCGCCTCGAACAAGAATCGAACAAAAAAGAAGCGCAATGTGTGGAAAGAAAACTTAACAAGCAGAGAAAACATTTACTTCCCTATTAAAAGAAACAACCCCTGTGGAATGAAACCGTTCGGCGGAGATATAGAAGTCCGTGCGTTTGTTCTGGAGATGCGGGCCCTATTTGCGCCCAGAGGAATGGATGAGAGAAACGCTTTTTTATACATAGAAACCTCTGTACCATGAAATGCCTCGCGAATTAGAAAACTTCTTTCATGGTGAATGCCTATATTTATATTTGTTCACAGTGAACAAGCAAATATAGGAAGTAGTTTTCTTAATTGTAGGGCGAAGTTCTATAGCTGTTTAATTTAATATAATATAATAAGAAATAAAAAATAAAATTTGAACGCAAGTGTTCACTCCTAGGTTGGAGATTTTTCGAAGTTCTCCAGTCTTCGCCGAATCTAATTGTCTGGTTTACGGCAGACAGTAATTATCACATGGCGTGAAAAACGAAACCACAAGGGGCTCACATTAAAAAACAGGCGGACACTACGGCCTATTCGGTCACTTCAGAGAAAAAAAGAGAAACAACACTTGTGGTCGACTCGTCGCAAAACTCTGTCTTTTCTTCTAAAAAAAACCCCTTTTAAAAAAATCCATCAAGAGGAGAGAGCGGGGGGGTCATAATGTTTTGGCTCTTCAGTGTATATCTATTGGATATTAAGAAAATAAATATAAAAATTAATGCGAATGGTTAGTGAGAATAAATCGCAAGTACTTAATCCAAAACCATCATCATAAAATATTTTCACAAAGCCATTGTTTTTATTTTCCTTAATATTTAATGATGCTTTCAAATAGCTTAACAGGTTTGCAATTCCAACAATTATCGGAAAACGTTTTAAAACAGAAACCGAATTAAGAAGTTTCAAGAAATCCTGCTACTACTCAATCGATTTATCAGAAGATTCGCGTAATATGGTGAGAGTAAAAATTCGAAAACGAGGTATTCTCAGGTATCTTACGGCGATTTAATTACGGCGTCAAAATAATTGAATTCCATTTGAGAATCAAAAGAAACAAACAAGAAATTCGCGCCATTTCTACTTTCGGGATTACCTCGTCCTTTTTCGCTTAGAGAGTTTAATTAGATATAGTTAAATCTCCCAATTAGTTCATAGATAGACGTATCATTTAATTACAATAATTTCGAAAGAAAAATAATTTTTAAATTAATGGTTCAAAAGATAAAGAAAATGAGGATTTTATATAACCGTCAAATTAGTTTTCTCATTTCAGAGTATTTTTATGAGCTATTCAATCAGTTGTTAGTTTCTGATGATTATTATTAAACTGCTTTGAAGTTTCTGGAAACAGTGTTGTTCTCGAGAATTCCCTCCAACAAAAGATCTTTGCGAATAAAATTAAAAATTCCTCTAATGAGACTACGAATGATGAATAATTTTAATTAATATTTTCTGTAAAATAATTAAAATTTAATGAATCAAAAGTACTTAAGATTATTTAAAGTGTTGTTAGAAAACAATTTAATAACAATTAAGTAAAATTTTTCATATTTTAAAAACTATCAAAAGATTTGATATTTTCCATTTAATAAATTAATAATTATTCAGTTTTTAGATAATAGTTCTTCAGTTAATAATGAATTATAAATTCTTTGTGATTTATTCTAATATACTGGGGAATCTACAAAATATAGAGAAGAGATATCTGGGTGTAAGAAAGAAATTTTAAAATTCCAAGAAAAGAATGAAGTATATTTTTGTAATTTATATACTCTAAAAAAATTTAAAATATGTAATTTAATTAAAATTTATCAATCAATAAAAATGAAATTCTATGACTGGGGCATTAGAAACGTAATTAACTTATAAAATTTATTCTTGGTTGGTAAGTATTTTTTTTTGTTCTGTATAGAATTCGGGTCCTGATAGCCGTGTAACTAACGCTCTGGTACTCGAGGCCACAGGGATTCGGGTTTGAGCCTCGGTGATGCCATGGATGCTTATAATAATTCGGGGTTCAACTTAAACAGTAGGTCCTGGTCTAATATGACTCTAGTGCGTTGGTCGTAGGGCTGACAACCCTACCCTGCAAATAATCTCTGACCTCTTAATCTGCTAACAGGCAGATGTCCTTGGCCTTCACGAGGCTGTGACGCCTCTGAAGATAGAATGCTTAGATGGAAATGTGTGAAATATTAATCGGCTCATCTTTTGCTGAAAAATGAGAAGGATTCTATATGCTGTATAACCATTCTTTGACACTATATGGTCATGACATTCTATATGATGACTGATTTTCTTATCTTACATATAATGTTTGTTGTTGTTGTTGTTTCTTATCCCACTTGGCTGGCCAAGCCCACGAGCCCATACGTGCTCATGATTGAAGGGGAAGGAAGCAGCTTCTGTTGTGATGGAGCACCCGTAGGTAGAAGCCTGACTTTTGCTCCGTGACGCTCTTACAGTCATAGGAGACCGAGACCTACGGCTTAAAATGGATTCCGAACCACTACAAACATCCATGGCACCGCCGGGATTCGAACCCGAAACCTGTGGCACTGAGTGTCAGAGCGCTAGACACTCGGCCATTCAGGTCCCAAATTTGCCAACGGCACGCGGTGTTCCCAGGTGGTCACCCACCCAAGTACTGACCGCGCCCAATGATGCTTGACTTCGGTGATCTAACGAGAACCGGTATATTCAGCATGGTACGGCCGTTGGCTACATATAATGTTTACATTAATTTACCTAGATTCATCTAAACATAAACATGGCGAAGCTGTCAAATGTCTCCAAAAAGTGAAACTCAACTGCTGCTTGTAATAATTCAATTGGTATTAATTTTAAATAAAATTTAACGAACATTAATTAGACAAAATCATTATTCTATGAAAAATACGAATATATTGAATGCTGGATGAATATAAATTAATGGAAAATACAATATAGCATTTTTCCAAACAAATTGACGAAATATTACATTTCTGAGCCACACGCATCTATCATAAAAATATAATACAGTTTAGATAAGTCACATTCATCTAAATTTAAGCAAATAAGACAAATAAAAATAAGAGTTTTGCAATCAGTTCAATAAACCAATTACTCAAACAATTTTTCATAAGAGAACTCTAATCTTTGTCTTAAAAATAAGATATAAAAGCAACTAGTATGTAAAAATTGATTGTAGGATGATTAAGCAAAAAGGAGTAAATAATCAAAACAATTTACATTTCATTTGATTAATATTACAATTTCACGTTTTGTTAATAAAAATGAGATTTACTCCATTAAAGTTAATCAAAATAATTGAAAGAACAACTGAATCAATGTTCATTTCCATAAGCTTTTGTACAAGATAATATTAATGAGGCTTTCAGTTAAACAAACTTAATTGATGTGAAAAGGATACTTCATTTTAATATACTGATGTGCGACACGATGCTAACATTGGAAGATATTCAGATTGCTCCGAGTTATATAGAGATATATTCATCCAGATATTATAAAGATCCTTTCAACGTTCAAAGATGAATAATTAGATCCGAAACCTGTTGGGGGATTCATATGCTGTTGGACTGAATTAATGGAAACTGTTACTGTGCGGAGATATTCCGGGTCTAATGAAGTGCCAGTCACGGCGACTCTATTGGAAAATGTATATTGTGATCGCATGTCTGAATAAGATGAACCAAACTCACTTTAGGATATAATAGTTATAGTAGAGTTAGTACGTTTCTGTCAAGAGAAATGGTATTTGTCAGAGAATGTTTAAACTTGAAATGCTATGCAAAATTATAATGTAGGATCAATTTCTAATCTTTTGATTATTATGATAACAACGTAACAACTGTGTACTGTACTTCTATTATTTTTATTATTACGTTTGGATTGTCTCTCTACGGTAAGTTTATGCACACTTGACGCTAATTATGCCAGGGCATGTAGTTTAACGTGGATATCGAACCGCTAAGAAACATCCACGTCACCGCCAGGATTCGTACATGAGGATTGTGGTTTATTTTTAGGAAATTAGCTTTAATTTTTATACGTCATACTTTAATATGACTTTAATAATTACTAATGAATTGAGTTAAACATAAGTTATTGACTATAAGGAATAATTATTTCGAGCTTTCTTATCATACGGGAGATAAGCTTGGAAACTTATCAGGTAGCTCGATTTTGGTTTTTGAGACATAGCTGTCACATCAAAATGTACTTTTTTCTACAGTTGATTCGAATCTTAACATTCCTTCCTACAGTACTACTACTTTGAAAAGTCATCTTAGAGTACTACTGCTTTGATATCAGTTGGGCATAACTCTCAGGGCTCTCAATAAGGCATTTATAAAAACCTAAGATTAAATACGTAAAATTCATAAAATTTAAGGAAAGAAACAGTAAAAGAAGTATTAAGTTAAATAGTTCTTCTTTATTGGGCCAGCAGCCACATAGTGGGCCAAGGTCGCCTGCCTACTGAAGTTACGAAACGACAGACGTTTTTATTTTTACTTAGTAAGGTTGTTAGTCATACGCTTAAAGCTCTACATTTATATTAGACCGAGACCTACGGTTTAAAGTGGTTTCCGAACCACTACAAACATCCATGGCATCGCCGGGACTTGAACCCAAAACCTCTGGCACCTAGATGTAGAGTGCTAGTCCCACGGCTATAAGCCTTATAAAGCCACTAGCATTTGTAAATTATTGATATAAAGATTAATGTAAAAAGAAGTAAATAAAATTTTAAAAAGTATACGTTTTAATTGATTAATAAATTCCACGTTTAATGAATAAAAAAGGTATTTAATCAATTAAAGATAATCAAAATAATTGAAAGAACAACTGAATCGACGATCATTTACATAGGTTTTCCTGCAAGGGAATATTAATATCGCTTTCAGTTTAACAAACTAAACTGATGTGAAAATGATACTTCATTTTAAAAGGCTGATTGCGATATATTGATATGACACGATGCTAACATTGAAAATTATTCAGATTGCTCCGAGTTATATATAGATATATTCATGCAGATGTAAAGTTCCTTTCAACGTTCAAAGATGAATAATTAGATCCGAAACCTGTTGGGGATTCATATGCTGTTGGAAACTGTTACTGTGCGGAGATATTCCGGGTCTAATGAAGTGCCAGTCACGGCGACTCCATTGGAAAATGTATATCGTGATCTCATGTCTGAATGAGACGAATCAAGCTCACTTTATGACGTGGTAGTTAGGATATTGTTAGTATGTTTCTGTCGAGAGAAATGGTATTTGTAAGAGAATGTTTAAACTTGGATTGATGCACGATATTATAGTCTAGGATCAATTTCTAATCTTTTGATTATTGGTATAACGACATAACAAATGTATGATTACTTCTATTATTTTGTTGTTTAGTTTGGTATGTCGCTCTACGTCCTTTTCTGCACTCTTCGGGCTAATTAGTCTCGGGACCTGCAGTTTAACGTGGATTCTGAATCTCTGACAAACATCCACGTCACCGCCAGTATTCAAATCTGATGCCTGTGGTTTATTATTAGAAAATTGTTTTTAATTATCAAAGGTTATACCTTTAATATATCTTGAATAATTACTAATGAATTGAGTTAAACATAGGTTATTGACTTTTAGGAATAATTGTTTCAAATGTTTTTTGCATATGGGAGAAAAGCTTGAAAACTCTCGTCTGGTAGTTCGATTTTGTCCTTGCGACATAGATTGTGTCACAATCGACATAGAATGTAGTTAAGAAGTTGTAACACACATCTACAGTGGATTTGAACCTTAGCCTTCATTTTAGCATGTAATACTGTAGTGCTACTATTATACCATGAATTGAACTTAACTCTCAAGGGTTTCAGTAAGAGTTTTATCAAATCCTAAGATTAAACTTGCAAAATTCCCAAATTCCTAGCGGAAAAAAGTATTTTAAGAGTACACAAAATATTTTCATACTTTTAATAAATGCTACTCTAACTGTTCGTCTTCGTTAATTCTCATCGTCATAGTCTGTTTGTGATCTTTCATTATCTTTAAATAACACCGACTATATTTGCAAATATTACCATGTCTTTTTTCGGAATCTATACTGTAAATAGTTTTTGCTTGACTTGACTTAACCAGGTGCTTTGAGAATTATTCTGTTGTTGTTTCTTTATCTCAATTTATTCAGATGCTGTTAAAATACTACAGATAAAAATGTTCGACAAAAGTGAAAATGAAACCTTTATAAAGGAACTAATCTACAATTCGAAATTCTTGATTTCATTATACATGATGCACTACAAAATACTTTTTAAAAGAAAAGAATCGTTGTACGTACTTTCGGCCACCAAAAGAATTGAAATAAGATGGGTAAATTTGAAAAAGAACAAAATGGATAAAACTGCAGATCAAATGGACCATAACATTTTTAAAGTGGAACGTTGATTATAACAACTATTACAACGTATGTCATTGCTTCTATTGATTGCTTGCTTTCAAAGAATTCGTTCTTTTGATGTATTGTGGAATCCTCTGCATAACTATCATAATTTAAGACATAAGACAGCAAAACTCAATGAGAGAAATATGAAGCAGATTCAATAGGTATGAATGTTAGGATTGACAAATAAATATATTTATTTAAAGCAAAAATCAAACTGACGACGTTATAGAAAATATAACGGAGATCTCGGAAAATATTTAGTAATACTATTGTATTCTACTAAATATAACCTAAATATAAATTTTTCTTCATTGTATTAAGTATTCTTTTTTCTTTCTAATGCAGCTGGCAAACACTTAGACAGCTTGGTCTTGGATGACTTAAGACAAGCGCTGCACAGACGTTACTCACTTTGCATTACCCAGGAGGCGCGTGTAACTTGAAGATAAGCCACGGACGCGGAGTAACAATGCTCCCGCAACATTCTACGATCCTATTAGACCGGGAGCTACAGTTTAAAGTGGATTCCGAACCACTACAAACATCCATGGCACCGCCGGGACTCGAACCCGAAATCGTACTGTGGTACCGAGCGCCAGAGCGTTAGCCACTCGGCCATTCAGGCCCATTGTATTAAGTATAATTATTATTATAAGTATCTATTTTCTCAATAAGACTCAAAACCAAAGATTTTCAATAATTTTCGAAATAAATTACTAAATAATAACTTTTTAATAATTTTTTAATAAATAAATAAAATAAATTAATAGTGGAAGAATTAAAGTAAAAGCACAAGAATGTCGGTAAGAAATGTCTGTAATTTAGGGTTCAGCTTGTTTTTCGTCCATATCTTCATTTTTGAGTAAAAACCCTTCATTTGAGTATCGTATGGGAGAAAATCCAGAAAACTCCCACCAGGTAGTCCGACTAACGAGGCAAGATGTTGAACATTACAAATGCCATCAAGTCTCCTCCTTTTTGGAAACAGTGTCTACAACAAAGCCCCCGACGGATTGATCTTCTGTCTTAAATTTCATCCTTAATACTTCCTTCATTATATCCTTATTGTTTTATAAGATAGGACTTATTTTGCAATATATAATGCTTAAAAAGATAGAAAAATATGACACATCAAAACTCTTTTTAACAAAAAAAAAAAAAAAAAAATCTTTTTATTTCAAGATGAAATAAATTACACTAGTCAAAATTATCATTAAAAAAATAACAATTTACATGTAATAAACGGCAATATTTATAATTAGAATTAATCTTACCTTTTTAAATACTATAAAGGATATTTTATATTCATATGTGTTTTCTTTTAAAAAAATGAAAAGTTTACAAATGGTTCCTTGTTTTGTTGAATCGCTCACAGAAGATTAGAATCGATGAATAAATCATGAACCAATGGATGAAGATTTATCATTGGGACGAATTCAGTTTTCGGAAATGCTTTTTAAAAAGCAAAATATATAAATATATATTCCAAGGTATTTCCAAATCGATAGGAAGTGTTGAGTAAAATATATTAAATTGTAATTCTTTCAACCACAAAAATAGTATTTAAAAAAAAAAAAAATTTCAAAGTTTTTGTAAAATTTACTATGTAAAATTGCCATCTAATGTTAGATTTCGCTTGGTTTTAAATTAAATTTATATTATTAATATTATTAAGTCAAAATGATATAGATGTTTATGATGTGGAATTCGATACCACATGCTTCGGGTTCGAGTGCCGGCGGTTGCCGCGGATGCATGTAGTAGTTCGGAATCCACTTTAAGCCGTAGGCCCCTGTCTAATATGACTGTAGAGCCGGGGGCGTACGGCTGATAACCCTACTCCGTAAAAAGTCAGCGTCACGTACCCAAGTCAAACTTCTACCTACTTGTGCTCCATCACAACAGAAGCAGAGCCCACCCTTTCCCATCTTCCATGAGACCACATGGATTCTTGGATTTGGTTTGGGTGTTGCTGTCCACCAAGTGGGATAACAAACAACAACAAACACAATTTATAACTTAATTTTGTGGCATTCTTTTGGCCAACTCAACAAAAACAGGCCTCATGCAGGGACAACATTATGTTCATTTTAATCATTTTTTAATTTAACTTCAAATCTCAGAACTGCATTGAAATCTATGTGTTCCAAATCCAAATGATATAATTAAATCTAATTAATTAATTAAATCTGATTATAATTGCTAATGAATAATAAATTCATTGCTAGGGAATTGCAATAATAATTGTAGGAATTGCTAATAATATCGTTGCTAGAGAATTTCAGTAAAAATTGAAGAATTGCTAATAATAAGTTCTGTTACGTCGAAACCCATGTTCAGTAAAGGAAGAATTGCTAATAATCCGGAAAACATCCTGTTTGTGGGGGTGTTGCAGAGGGAGGAATTTCAGTAAAAAGTTGAAACTTAGCTAATAATAAGAAATTTGCTAGAGAATTTCAGTAAAAATGAGTGTAACCCTCAAGAAAGGTTATGTGGGCAGTTCCAAGTTTGATGACTGCCAGTAATAAGAAATTTACATACAGTCCACTGTGTTGAGTATTATTTCATTAAAGTATGTTGTCATTTTTTTGGAATTTGCTAGTAATAAGTTCATTGCTACAGTAGTTCTATAATAATTGAAGGAATTGCTAATAATAAGTTCATTCAAGAGAGCAATGAACAATGAAATGTTAAACATTTATGAAATTCATGTTCCACTGACGTATGCTGCAAACAACCAACATACTGGTGATGAAGGAAGGACATTGCCTTTTAACGTGTACCTGCCACGCATTTATGTGTCGTATTGGAGAAACCGAAGAAAACTCCCACCTGGTCATGGACTATTCATAATTCATTTTGAACATGATTTGCCACTATGAAGTCACATAAAAAGGTCTTAATAATAGTTCACGTATTTTAAAGCACATGTTTCAATTATGCAGCAAAGTTAGTTTTTATTTTAAAAAAGATTTTGATGCTGAAGTTTCTCGTAATGCTCAAGAAGTTAGAATGGTGTTTTAAATAATAACTTACTCTTATTATATTATATTTTTTTGTCCACATCATAAACTTCATACCAAAACAACATAATGTTCACATGTGATAATAAGATGGAAGATATAGTACACTCGTATCATAAAATGCAAAATATCATATAACGTGAATGAAAGTAAGATTCCTTTTGGAATTACAATGAAAATTATTCTTGCATCCTTTTTTCAAACTTTCAAATGAAACAATTTTAATATTTTTGAACATTTCTTTCATTCTGCAAAGTTTTGATTGCAGAAATCTTCCGCAACAAGCCTCGAACAAGAATCGAACAAAAAGAAAGGCAATGGGTGTGGAAAGAAAACTTAACAAGCAAAGGAAACATTTACTTCCCTGTTAAGAGAAACAACCCCCGTGGAATGAAACCGTTCGCCGAAGTTAGTATAGAAGTCCGTGAGTTTATTCTGGAGATGCGGGCCCTATTTGCGCCCAGAGGAATGGATTCTGGGGACCATGAGAGAAGCGCCTTTTTTATACATAGAAACCTCTGTACCATAAAAAACGTCGTGAATTAGAAAACTTCTTTCACGGTGAATACCTGTATTTATATTTGTTCACTGTCAACGAACAATATAGGAAGTAATTTTTTTAATTGCGGAGTGAAGTTCTGTAGCGTCCTCTAATTTGATAATTTAAGCTTCACTAATGTTATGTTTACATGGCGACACTGAAAGTCGCGTTACAATTTCAAAAATTTATTATAAGGGAGAATAAAAAGATAGGCAAATGAAAATTATTGCAAATCAGGCGTGTATATTTAAAAATTTTTGCTTTTTTAATTTAATCTAATTTAATACAATTCAATATGGGCACCATCAGTTGCATGAAGCGCATTAAGTTGTCTGTCAAATTCTGACCATGTTCATTGTATCATACCTTCATCAATGATGGCAATGGTGTCAAAGATCCTCTCCTTTAGATGAGCCTTGTCTCCTACTTTTGTTATCGTACCATTGTTCGTGCCTTTGTAGGATGTCTTTAAGATAATCCGTAGAAAGACGTAGCTATGAGAGGTATATAGCCTTCGAGGTATCTAAGGGTTTGTTAAAGAGATTCAACCATCTTCAATGAGGGCAATGTTATAATTATGGAAAACCCAATTACGGATAAGAAATACCTATCAATTAAGGACATTACATTGAAGTGACAAAAGTCATGGGATAGCAATATGCAAATTTTCAGATGGCAGTAGCATCGCGTAGAACAGGTATAAATGCGCAGTGCTTTCGCAGAGCTTTCATTTCTGTTCAAGTTAGTCATGTGACGAGGTTTTGACGTGATGATGACCGCACGAGGGAATTAACAGACTTTGAACGCGGAATGTTGTTAAGACGCATGGGTCATGCCATTTCGGAAATCGTTAGGGAATTCAACACTCCCAGATCCACTGCTTCAGTGTGCCGAGTATGAAATTTCAGGCATAACATCCCACCATGGACAGCGCAGTGGTCGACCGCCTGTACTTAACGACCGAGACCGGCGACGTCTGCAAGAGTCGTAAATTCTAACAGACAAGCAACACTGCGTCAAATAACCGCAGAAATCAATGTGGGACGTACAAGGGACTTGTCTGTTAGAACTGTGCGGAATTTGGCTTTCTTAGGCTATTCCAGCAGAAGACCGACTCGAGTGCCTTTACTGACAGAACGACATCGCTTGCAGCGATTCTCGTGGGCATGTGAGCATATCGGTTGGCCCCTAGATGAATGGAAAACCGTGGCCTGGTCCGATGAGTCACGATTTCAGTTGGTAAGAGCTGATGGTAGGGTCCGAGTGTGGCGCAGACCCACGAAGCCATGAACCCAAACTGTCAGCAAAGCACTGTTGCTGGTGGTGGCTCCGTAATGGTGTGGGCTGTTTTTCATGGCATGAACTTGGTCCTCTGGTGCGACTGGACCGAACATTGACTGGAAATGCTTATGTTCAGCTACTTGGAGATCACTTGCAGCCATTCATGGACTTCATATACCCAAACAACGATGGGATTTTTTTGGATGACAATGCACCATGTCACCGGGCCACAACTGTTCGTGATTGGTTTGAAGAACATTCTGGACAATTCCAACGAATGATCTGGCCACCTAGATCGCCCGACATGAATCCCATCGAGCATTTATGGGACATCATCGAGAGGTCTGTTCGTGCCCAAAATCCGGCACCATCAACGCTTTCACAATTATGGACGTCTATCGAGACAGCATGGCTCAATATTCCTGCAGAAGACTTCCAACGACTTGTTGAGTCCATGCCACGTCGAGTTGCTGCACTTCACCGGGCGAAAGGAGGACCGACACGATATTAAGAGGTATCCCATGACTTTTGTCACTTCAGTGTATTTAAATCTTGAATTGACCGCCATAATCCATTTGTGCATTAGATCGCATGGGAGAAAACCCAGAAGATTCCCACCAGGTAGTACGACTCACGAGTAAAAGTGCTGAACATCATAAACGCCATCGAGGCATTTTTTGAAACAGTGTCTAACAGTCAATAAAGCCGCCAGTGGATTGAACCTCCACCCTAATGCTCACAAGTGGCACGCGTTGCCAGTGAGCCACGAGTCGGGCACTTACTAAAAATTAAAATTATTTTATTATAAAAAACTACTAAAATTATCTTTCTCGCCTATTACACCACTATGTTTGAATCTAGTTTGGTTACGAATCAATTTTTCACACGATAGCTGATCGCGATAGCTATATCTATTGGATGCGTTAGTAGATAAATATAATAATTAATATTAAAGGTTATTGAAAACTCACTGCAAATACTTAATCCAAAACCAGGATCATAACATATTTTTATAAAGCTATTGTTTTGATTTCTTGTAAATCTTTCGTTTTAACGTTTTATGATGCTTTCAAATAGCTTAACAGGTTTGCAACGGCGACACTAATCGGAAAATGCTTTAAAACAGAAACCGAATTAAGAAGTTTCCAGAAATCTTGCTACTATTCAATCGATTTATCGGAAGATTCACGTAATAGAGTGGGAGTAAAAATTGTGAAACGAGGCATTCTTAGGTATCTTATGGCGATTTAATTACGGCGTCAAAATAATTGAATTCCATTTGAAAATCGAAAGAAACAAGAAATTCGCGCCGTCTGTACTTTCGGGGATTATTTCGCTTAGAGAGCTTCATTAAAAATAATTAAATCTTCCAATTAGTTCATAGCTCGCCATGCAATTTAATTAGAAAAATTTCTAAAGAAAAATATTTTTAAATTAATGGTTAAAAAGAAACAAAAAATATTATAAGATATTATATAACCATCAAATTAATTTTCCCACTTTTGTGTATTATTATGTGTTATTCAATCAGTGGTTAGTTTCTGATGATGATTGTTAAACCCTTTTGAAGTTCTTGAAACAGTGTTGTTCTCGAGAATTCCATGCCGCAAAATGTTTTTATGAATAAAAATAAAAATAATTATCTTTAATGAGACTAGGAAAGATGAATAATCTTAATTAATATTTTCTGGAAAATAATTAAAATTTAATTAATAAGAAGTACTGAAGGTTAATTCAACTATTATTAGAAAACAATTTAATGACAATTGAGCAAATTTAGTGATTGTTTAAAAGTATCAAAAAAAAATTTCTAAAATTATTTGATATTTTCCATTTAATAAATTAATAATTATCCAGTTTTTAAATAATAATACTTTAGTTAATAATGAATTGTTAAATTCTTTGTGATTTATTCTTATATATTGATGCATCCTCAAAATATAGAAACAGAAATGTCTACCTATAAGAAATAAATCTTAAAATTTTAAGAAAGTAATAAACTATATTTTTCATAATATATATTCTTCTTCTTCTTCATTGAATCATCTGCCCTCTGGTGGGCTAAGGCCGTCTGCCTGTTAGTAGATTTCGAGACAGGAGACATTTTCTTTTTACGGGATAGGGTTGTCAGCCCTACACCCAACGCTCTACAAATCATTCCGTCATCTTACCGGTCACCTACCAACCCTATAATGTCATCACCCAGATCATATCGCAGGTTACCTACACGGTCATATTAAATCGGGACATAGGTTTAAAGTAGATTCTATCGTTTCAATAAACCAATTACTCAAACAAGTTTTCATAACAGAACTTTGACCTTTGTCTTAAAAATTAGGTATAAAGCAACCAGCAAGGAAAAATTGATGATAGAATGGTTAAGTTAAAAGGAGTAAATAAAAATATGAAAAACTATACAATTTCAATTGATTCATCAATAAAAAAGATTTAATCGATTAAATTTAATCAAAACAATTGAAAGCCCAACTGAATCGATATTCATTTACATAGGCTTTCCTACAAGAGAATATTAATAAGGCTTTCGGTTTACCAAACTGAATTGATGTGAAAATGATACTTCATTTTAATATACTGACGTGCGACACGATGCTAACATCGAAAGATATTCAGATTGCTCCGGGTTATATCTAGATAGATTCATCCAGATATAAAGATCCTTTCAAAGTTCAAAGATGAATGATTATATCAGAAACTTGTTGGGGATTCATATGCTGTCGGATTGAAATGATGGGAACTGTAACTGTGTCGAGATATTCCAGGTCTAATGAAGTGCCAGTCACGACGACTCTATTGGAAAATGTGTATTGTGATTGTGTCCAAATAAGGGGAATCAAGCTCACTTTAGTACGTAATAGTTATGGTGCTGTTAGTATAGCATGTTTCTGTCAAGAGAAATGGTATTTGTAAGAGAATGTTTAAACCAGAAATGATATACCAAATTATAGTGTAGGATGAATTACTAATTTTTTGATGATTGGGATAACAAATATATACAATACTTGTATTATTTTATTGTTAGGACATTGTTTTTTATTTTTCAAAGGTCATATCTCTATTATCACTTGAATAATTACTAATGAATTGAGTTATTGCCTTATTAGATGATTTTTTAGGAATAATTGTCTCGAGCTTTCTTGAAAGAGTGAGCTTTTTCGAGCTTTCTCGAGAAAGCTTGAAAACCCTCATCAGGTAGTTCGATTTTGTTCTTCAGGCATAGATGTCAAAATCGACACAGAATGTACTTGTTTCTACAAGAAGAGTCTTAACACACACAGATAGTGGATTCGAACCTTGTCATTCCTACTTAGATGTCGTCTAGAGCACTACTATTTTACTTTGAGTTGGGCATAACTATAAAGACATTCAATAAGATTTTTTTTATCAAAACCTAAGATTAAACATTCTACAAATCTAAGGAAAAAAGAGAAAAAATAGTATTTTATGTGTAAATACATCTTCTTTATTTGTGCAACAGCCCCATGGTGGGCAAGGCCGTCTTCCTACTGGCAGATTTCGAGACAGGAGATGTTTTCATTTTTACGGGGTAGAGTTGTTCGCCGTACACCCAATGATGTACAGTTATATTAGATCGGGACCTAAGGTTTAAAGTGGATTCCGAACCAATAAAGACATCCATGACATCACCGGGACTCGAACCTGGTACCGAGCACCAGTCACTAGGTTATCAGGCCTCTTTATATAATAACTTATCTTCAAAATATAGATACAAGATATCTGCGTATTAGAAAGAAATCTTGAAATTTTAATTGAAGAATGAAGTATATTTTTTTATAATTTTACTCTAGGAAAACAATAAAAAAATCCCGTAAATTAAAATGTGTAATTTAATTAAAATTTATTACCAAATAAAAATGAAGCTCAATTATCTTAATGAGCTTTGATCTGTGACATTAGAAACATGACAGTACATAGATTAAAACTTTGCAGGTTTGTCTTTTTTTCTTTTTGCACTGCATAGAATATTTAGGAGATGTGTTAAATATAAATTGTTTCATCTTTTGCCAAAAAAAGACAGGTATTCTATACGTTGTCTAAGATTTCTATACAATGTCAAGGCATTCTATAGAATGCCCGTTTTTCATACATTACCAGTAACATGTACATTAATCTACAAATGATTCATAATAATGGCAAAGATGTCTTATATCTAAAAAAAGTGAAAATCAGTTACTGAATTTAAAAAATATTAAAAATTCAGTTCGTATTAATTTTAAATAATATAGCGAAATATAAATTTACTATATCACGCCATTATATGAAAAATACGAAGTGACTGAAGATTTGATGAACATAAAGTAATGAAAAATAAAACACAATACATTTTTCCAAACGAATTGAAAAATATTACATTTTTCCAAAACATCATACAAATATAATATAATTTATGTAAGTGCCCTTCATCTAAATTGAAGTAAAACTGCAAGGCATATGAAAATAAGAGTTTCGCAATCATTTCAACAAATCAATTTCTCAAACATGTTTTCATAACAGAACTCTGATCTTTGTTTCAAAATTAAGATATGAAGCAACTAGCACGTATAAAATGACGATAAAATGATTAAGCAAATAGGAATATATAAATAGTATACATTTTAATGGATTAATATTAAAATTCGTTTCATTAATAAAAATGACATTTACTCGATTAAAGTTAATCAAAATAATTAAAAGAACTACTGAATCGAAGTTCATTTACATAAGCGTTTGTACAAGAGAATATTAATAACGCTTTCGGTTTAACAAACTTAATTGATGTGAAAAGGATACTTCATTTTAATATGCTGACGGGCGACACGATGCTAACATTGGAAGATATTCAGATTGCTCTGGGTTATATATAGATATATTCATCCAGATATTATAAAGATCCTTTCAACGTTCAAAGATGAATAATTAGATCCGAAACCTGTTGGGGGATTCATATGCTGTTGGACTGAATTAATGGAAACTGTTACTCTGTGGAGATATTCCAGGTTTAATGAAATGCCAGTCACGGCGACTCTATTGGAAAATGTATATTGTGATTTCATGTCTGAATGAGACGAATCAAGCTCACTTTAGGAAATGGTAGTTAGGATATTGTTAGTGTTTAAACTTGAAATGACATGCGAAATTATAGTGTAGGATAAATTTCCTACCTTTTGATGATTGGAATAACAACGTTACAAATGTATACTATACTTCTATCATTTTAATTTCAGGATATGTTTTTATTTTCAAAGATCTACTAGTATCTCTAAAAGGGATTGAATAATTACTAATGAATTGAGTTATTGCTCTATTAGATGACTTTTAGGAGTAATTGCCTCGAGCTTTCTTATCATAAGTTAGAAAAGCTGTAAAACTCTTATCAGGAAGTTGATTTTGTCCTAGAGACATTGACGTCGCAATCGACATCGAATGTACTTGTGTCTAAAAGACGCGTTGTAACACACGTCGACAGTGGATTCGAACCTTAGCATTACTTCCTACATGTCATCCTAAAGTAGTACTACTTTACCATGAGTTGTGCATAACACACCATAAAACTTAATATTAAATTAATTTTAGGAATAATTGTCTCGAGCTTTTTTATAATATGGGAGAAAAGCTTGAAAATTCTTATCACTTGACCCTCTTAAAGCTTGAAAACTCTTGTTACTCTAACAGTTTGTCTCCATTAATTACCAACATTGTCGTCTCTTTGTATTAGATTCGATGCAAATAGTACTTTAAGAATAAGTTAAATATTTACGTACTTTTTATAAATGTTACTCTAATAGTTTGTATTCGTTAATTCCCATCGTCATAGTCACTTTGTGATCTTTCATTATCTTTAAATATCTCCGACTAACTTTGAAAATCATACCCTGTATTTTTTTGAAGTCCATATTGTAAATTGTTGTTGCTTATATTAATTGTTGGCAAAATATAGAATTTGTACTTGTGCGATGTTGCGTAGTCCATATAGATTAGAAATTGATCCAATAAAATAATTTCGTATATCATTTCTAATTTAAACATTCTCCTACAAATACCATTTCTCTTGACAGAAACGTAGTATCAGTACCATAACTACCACGTTCTAAAATGAGCTTGATTCACCTTATTCAGACACGATCCCAATATAAATTTTCCAATAGAGTCGCCGTGACTGGCACTTCATTAGGTCTGGAATATCTCCACAGAGTAACATTTTCCATGAGTTCAGTCCAACAGCATATGAATCCCCAACAGGTTTCGCCTCTAATCATTTATCTTTGAACTTTGAAAGGATATTTACTTCCGGATGAATATATCTATGTCTAACCCGGAGCAATCTGAATATCTTCCATTGTTAGCATCGTGTCGCACGTCAGTATATTAAAATAAAGTATCATTTTCATATCCATCATTATCATATTATCATATTATCATTATCATCTTGTCCGAAAGCCTATGTAAATGAACATTGATTCTATTGTCCTTCCAATAATTTTGATTAAATTTAATTGAGTAAATCTCATTTTTATCAATGAAACGTGGAATTGTAATATTAAACTATTAAAAATGTAAGCTTTTTTAAATTTTCGTTAGCTACTTTTAGTATAATGAATAATTTTGCTCAATTGTTATTAAATTGTTTTCTATTGAAATTTTAACAAAGAAGTAAAGAGAGAGAAGTTTAATAAAAATAAATAATTAAAATTTATAAATAATTAAAATTTAATGAATCAAAAGTACTTAGAAGTTTAACTAAGTACTTTTGATTCCTTAAATTTTAATTATTTTCCAGAAAATATTAATTAAGAATATTCATCTTTCGTAGTCTCATTAAGGAATTTTTTTTTTATTTACAAAGACCTTTTGTCGGATGGAATTCTCGAGAACAACAATATTTCAAGAAACTTCAAAGCAGTTTCATAATCGTCACCAGAAACTAACGACTGATTGAATAGGACTAATAACACTAAAGTGAGAAAATTAATTTGATGGTTATTTAGAATCCTCAATTTTTTTTATCTGTTTAACCATTAATTTAAAAATATTTTTCTTTCAAAATTTTAGTAATTAAATTACACGCCCATCTATAGACTAATTGGGAGATTTAACTATATTTAATTAAAATTCCGAAGCGAAATAGGACGCGGTAATCCCGAAAGTACCAACGACCCGAATATCTTGTTTGTTGCGGCTGTTTGTTTCTTTCTATTTTGAAATGGAATTCAATTATTTTGATGCCCTAATTAAATCGCCATAAGACCTCGTTTTCGAATTTTTATTCCCACTCTATTACAGCGAATCTTCCAATAAACCGATTGAATAGTAACACGACTTCTTTGAACTTCTTAATTCGGTTTCTGTTTTAAAACGTTTTCCGATAATTGTCGCCATTGCAAACCTGTTAAAGCTATTTGAAAGTATCATAAAATATTAAAGAAAGATTTAAAAGAAATAAAAACAATAGTTTCGTAAAAATATTTTTTGATGATGGTTTTGGATTAAGTACTTGCAGTGTGTTCTCAAGAACCATTAATATTAATTGTTATATTTATCTTCTTCCATATCCAGTAGATATAGTTGTCGTTGCATTGTTTCTTATCCCACTTGGTAAACATCTGAACCGAGCCCACGAACCAGTGTGTGTACTCTTGTTTGAAGCTGTAGGTGGGAGCTTCTGTTGTGATGGAGCACACGTAGGTTGAAGTCTGACTTGTCTGCGTGACGCTGACTTTTTTAGGGGTAGGGTTGCCAGCCTTACGCCCATTACTCATTAGTTATATAAGAGCGGGACCTACGGGTTAAAGGGGATTCTGAACCACTGAAAACATTCATCTCACCACCGGGAATCGAACCCGAAACCTGTGGCACGAAGCCAGACACGACGCTAGACACTCGGCCATTCAGGCGCATAGAGATAGTTCAATCAGAAATTACGGGAAAAATTGGCACATATCCAAACTAAACAAATTCAAACATAATGATGTAATAGGGAGAAAGATAATTTTAGTAGGTTGTAATATCAAAATATTTTTTAATTTTTAATAATTAAAATGTTGAGTTACATAATAGTAAAAGAAACACACTATAAGATGAAAAAATTCCATTATAAATATTAAATTTTTTATTTAAATGGAATCATGTAGTGTATATATAAATAGTTGTCCATAAATTAAAGATTTAGTTCATGTCTGTAATTGATTGGCATTACATGACAGTGTACATTACATTTCTTTAATTATAGTATACCATTATTGATAGTCATCTGCTTTAGTACTCTTAGTCTTGAACCTTTGTTCAATATCTTTAACATACACCTAGATGCCTCGTAGATCATATTCCTCTCATGTCGACTTTATTCTAAGGGGTTATGTTAAATATATCGATAATTGAAAGAAGGTAGGAGATATGATCAATCTAAAGCAGAAATTGAATATGTCCATAAATTGAAGATTTAGATCATGTCTGTAATTTATTGGCATTGCATGTGCGTAATTGACATTTCCAGAATGTACCACTGAAATCACTGATTATGATAATTCCATCAGTGATAATCTGATTTAATAATCTTGACCTTAAACCTTCATTCGATATCCTTAATATAACCCTGGATACCACGTAAAGATGTCGTGTATCGAGCAAAGGTAAGAAGACGTGACTCATCTAAAGCAGAGTATTGCCATCCTTGATAAGAATATACTACAAAGAACAGGGCCAGAATTTATATTAATGAAATTCCCTAGATACCTCGTAGACCATATACCACTCCTCTTGATTTCTTTCTAAAGGATTTTTTAAAGATATTTTGTATGGAACAAAGGGACATGATAAATCTAAAGCAGAAATTGATCATGTCCGTCAATTCAAGATTTCGATCATGTCTGCAATTACTTGACATTATATGTCCGTAATTGACATAATATATAATAGTTGTCATTAACTATAGAACTGCCATCATTGATGATGACAATGAGTTCGATCAGACTTCTACCTACGGGTGCCCCATCACTACGGAAGCTACCCTTTCCCCTTCTTCCATGATTAGATCACTGATGGGATGTCCGTCCTGGACTGCAGGGCACTGAAGGTTAGTCACAACAACATAATGCAACCTGTGGTTAATTTAATTCATTAATAATTATTTAAGCCATATCAGAGGTATGACATTTGCAAATTAAAATCAATTGAATAACAAAATAATAATTGTAATATTACACATTTGTTATGTTGTTATCCCAATCATCAAAAGATTAGAAATTGATATTACACTATAATTTCGTATATCATTTCACGTTTAAACATTCTAGTACAAATACAGTTTCTTTTGACAGAAACGTACTAACAGTATCCTAACTACCACGTCCTAAAATGAGCTTGATTCACCTTATTCAGACACGATCACAATATACATTTTCCAATAGAGTCGATATGACTGGCACTTCATTAGATCTGGGATATGTCCACAAAGTAACAGTTTCCATTTGTTCATTCCGACAGCATATGAATCCCCATCATGTTTCGGACATAATCATTCATCCTTGACCTTTGAAAGGATCTTTATATCTGGATGAATATATCTATATATTTAACCCGGAGCAATCTGAATATCTTCCTATGTTAGCATCGTGTTACACGTCAGTATATTAAAATGAAGTATCATTTTCCCATCAATTAAGTTTGTTAAACTGAAAGCGTTATTTATATTCTCTCGTACGAAAGCCTATGTAAATGAACTTCAATTCTGTTGTTCTTTCAATTATTTTGATTAACTTTAATGGAGTAAATCTCATTTTAATCAATGAAACGGGGAATTTTAATATTAAACTATTAAAATGTAAGCTTTTTTAATTTTTGTTTACTACTTTTAGCTTAATGAATAATTTTGCTCACTTGTTTTGAAATTGTCTTTTTTTTTGAAATTTTAAATAATCTTAAATACTCTTGATTCATTAAATTGTAATTATTTTCCAGAAAATTTTATATTTTTATTCACAAAGATCTTTTGCCGGATGGAATTCTTGAGAACAACAATGTTTCAAGGAACTTCAAAGGAGTTTCATAATCATCATCAGAAACTAACAACGGATTGAATGGCACATAATAATACACTAAAGCGAGAAAATTAATTTGACGTTTATTTAGAATCCTTATTTATTTCTTTTTCTTTTGAACCCTCAATTTAAAAATATTTTTCTTTCGAAATTTCCGTAATTAAATGACACGCCCATCTATGAACTAATTGGAAGATTTAACTATATTTAATTAAATTGTTCAAGGGAAATAGGATGACGTAATACCGAAAGTACAAACGGCGCGAATTCTTTGTTTGTTGCGGCTGATTGTTTTTTTCAATTTTCAAATGGAATTCAGTTATTTTGACGCCGTAATTAAATCGCCATAAGATACCTAAGAATACCTCTTTCTCGAATTCTTACTCTCACTCTACTACGCGAATCTTCCGATAAATCGATTGAGTAGTAACAAGATTTCTTGAATCTTCTTCATTCGGTTTCCGTTTTAAAACGTTTTCCGATAATTGTTGCAATTGCAAACCTGTTAAGCTATTTAAAAGCACCATAAAACGTTAAAACAAAAGAAATAAAAATAGTTTTGTAAAAGTATGTTATGATCATGTTTTGGATTAAGTACTTGTGGTTAGTTCTCAATAACCATTGATATTTATTGTTATATTTAATGTCTTATATATTTAGTAGATGTAGTTCGACCAACTGTCGAAAGATAAAATTGGCACGTAATCAAGCTAAACAGATTCAAACTTAGTGGTGTAATGGGGGAGAAAGATAATTTTGGAAGGTTTTATAACAAAATAATTTTAATTTTTATTAATTCAGTGGCAACACGCAGCTAGTGTGCATTAGGGCGGAGGTTCAGTCCCTTAGCGGCCTTTTTTGTAGACACTGTTCCAAAAAGGGAGGAGCTGGCATTTGTGATGTTCGGCATATTGCCTCGTTAATCGGAGTACTACTACACTATACGACATGGTTGCTTCTAGAGCTGAGTTACCAATATACAGTTTGGTAATGATGTGGGTGAGAGATGGGTCTGACTGGGATCCGTGATGCTTGTACAGTCCGAAGAGACTATGGCCTATGGCTTAAAGTGGATTTCAAACCACTACACATATCCATGCTATGACTGGGACTCGAATCCCAAATCTGTATCACCGAGAGCGAGAGTGTTAGACACTTAGTTATCCAGGCCCCCGTTAGTCGGACTACCTGTTGGGAGGTTCCTGGTTTTCTCCCATATTATACGCAAATGGAGGTAATAGTTCCTAAAATTCCTCCCGGACAGCACTGCTCTCCTTCTTCTGCGTCATGGAGCCAACTCAGATTATTTTCACAAACAAAACATAGACTAGACTAGACTCTCAAAATATTTTTCTTTCGAAATTTTTGTAATTAAATTAAACACTATCTATGAACTAATTGGGAGATTTAACTATATTTAATTAAGCTCTCCAAGCGAAATAGGATGACGTAATCCCGAAAGTACAAACGGAGCGAATTCTTTGTTTGTTGCGGCTGATTGTTTCTTTCGATTTTCAAATGGAATTCAGTTATTTTGACCCCGTAATTAAATCGCAATAAGTTACCTGAGAACTTCGTTTTCGAATTTTTATTTTCGCTCTATTACGCGAATCTTCCAATAAATCGATTGAGTAGCAACACGATTTCTTGAAACTTCTTAATTCGGTTTCCGTTTTAAAACGTTTTCCGATAATTGTCGCCATTGCAAACCTGTTAAAGCTATTTGAAAGCATCATAAAACATTAAAATAAAAGATTTAAAAGAAATAAAAACAATAGCTTTATAAAAGTATTGTATGATAATGGTTTTGGATTTAGTACTTGCAGTGAGTTCTGAATAACCATTTATATTAATAGTTATATTTGTCTTTTTACATATCGAATAGATACAATTCAAGCAACTAATTGACAAGCAGCCTAATTATATTTTATTTCCATCACAATAAAAAAATGGGACACATAAAAAAATTCTTTTTAACATCAAAAAATATTTTTTTATTTCAGGATGAAATAAATTACACTATCCAAAATTTCTTTAAAAAATAATAATGTACATAGAGTAAACGGTAATATTTATAATTATAAATAATCTTACTTGTTTAAATACTATGAAAACTATTTTATATTCATATGTGTTTTGTTTTAAATGAAAAGTTTACAAATCGTTCCTTGTTTTGTTGAATCGCTCACCAAAGATTAGAATCGATGAATAAATCATGAACCAATGGATGACGATTTATCATCGGAACGAATTCGGTTTTCGAAAATGCTTTTTAAAAAGCAAAATATATAAATATATATTCCAAGGTATTTCAAAATCGATAGGAAGTGAACGGAATATGAGTAAAATATATTAAATTGGAATTCTTTCGAGCACAAAAATAGTATTAAAAAACACAAAAATGAGAAATCTATAAGTGTTTTTAAAGTTTAATATGTAAAATTGCCATCTAATGTTAGATTTTGAGTACCTGTAAATAAAATTTTTATTGTTAACATAATCAATTCATAATGATATTGAGTTGGCAACTAAGTGATTGCGGATTTTGTGAATACATGGTCTTAGCATATTCTTTTGTTTTGTCAGCTTGTTCAAAGCACCTAACCTATATTATTTTCTTGTTGTTTGGACTTCCACCTTTAATTTAGTAAAAAAAAATTATACCGATTAGTTATTTAGCTTCGTTTTTATCCCAATTTAAAAATGAAAGAACAAAACACGCGTTTCAGACTTTTTTTATTGTATTGTTTTCGACAAGGCAAGAACGCATCGCAAGCACACAATAAGCTATGTGCCGTATATGGGAATTAAAGGAATGAAGCCTTGAAAGAAAGGCAGTGTCAAAATTAGTTTGCCACATTTCGTTCTGGTGATGAATCGTTGAAAAATGCTCAACGATCTGCCCTTCCAGCTGAAGTTGATGAGACCCATATCAAGGCCATTATTGATTCCGAACATCATAGCACAATACGTGAGATTGCAGAGAAGCTCAATGTATCGCATACTTAGTAGACGAATAGTTTATAGAATCTATTAATAAATTTGTCTTAGAGAGTTATAGGGCCATTTTTAACAATTTCTAAAATTGTGCTAATGATAGCTTCCTCTTTTAAGTTATTCAACAATTTCACTTAATACACATGCAAAATGTAACAGGAAGTATGGAAATTGCATAAAATATGCATCACAAAATAATAATATAGATAAAATAAAGAGATTGATTATATTTATAAGTTTTGCCTAAAAGGAATAATAATTGAATTAATTGGCATACTTATATTGGCATATACAAAAGGTAACGGGTTGTATAGACATTGCATAAAATGTGCACCACTTAACAATAATACAAATACAGATTGATTATATTTATATATTTTGCCTAAGAAGTATAATAATTAAATTAAATAGCATTTGTTATTAAACAATAAATTTTATTAATGAACTGTTCTTACAAATATGAATCTTCTGAAGTTAACTTTTTAATTTGATAGGGAAATAATAATTGAATTAATTAGCATCTGTTATTAAACGACAAATTTTATTAATGAACTGTTCTTGCAAATATGAATCCTCTACAGTTAACTTTTTAATTTGATAGGGAAATAATAATTGAATTAATCAGCTTTTTTATATTAGACGTCAAATGGTATTATGAACAGTTCTTGCAAATATGAATCCTCTAGCCTTTTAATGTGATAGGGATAAACTTGGATTGATGGAATTTATTTTTCCTTCATGGGCAATTCAATACTTGTCAGATATTCTTTATATTATTTGATAAAAAATGCACACACAAAAGCCAATTTAATTGGGTATCCCTCCTTTCAATCTCTAAAAGACCTCATGCTGAGTATTTGCTTCAATAACGACTCTCCCATCCACAGAAGAAATAAAAAAAGATTACCTTAAAGATCCCTGATGGTTTGATTACCTCGATTCAGAAATTGATGGCAGTTTGATATTTTTGAGGTTCTAAAATTTTTGCCTCGGAGCTAAAAACTATCCGAGGAGACACCCAACCCGCTAAGGTCTCCCGCCGAGCTATCATTGGGGCAGAGAGTATTGCAGCTGCCAAATATGATGGACGACTACTCATTCTCTTTCTCTGTGCGATTTTTTTCTATTCCAAATGTTTTTAAGAGAGAAAAAAGTACATAAATAAAAAAAAAAAAAAATGATAGTCGTCTTATACCTCCATGTGATTCATAAAACGAACCATGCGTTAAATTTTCCCCTCCCCCAAAAAATCGATTAGATGGTAGTGGATTGAAAGAAAAGAAAAAAAGAGTTTTTTTTTCTTTCATCTCCCCCTGCTACAGAGACGGAAGTAGTACTTTGGGTTTACTGCAACAACTGGGAAACAAAGTGCTTCCTCATATTTTCAGAGTTAGTGATCCCCATTATAGGAGCTAATTAAAGACTTATGGTTTTTTTTTTAGTGAAAATAAATTTTTATTGTTATTCTTAGAATCCTAGGCGAACTGTTTCGGAAATTAATTTTTGGAAATAATGCCAACGGGTTAAAGTCTGTCTGGATTCGAGAGTAATAAAAATATTTGAGTAATGAAGTTTATTGGAGAAGCTTAAAAACTTTAATTTTATCCCCAGAAGCATTTCTGAACCGTAAAAATAAATGTGATAGTTATAGTATAGACAATAACTTTGTATTACTTCAATTAGTTTATGGAGCTTACTTTCTAAACATTACATGTTCTGTGAAAGTTATTTTTATGTAGCTTTTTGGTTTTGTGCATTTCAAACATTTATTGTTTTGAAATTTTTTTTCTCTAGTTTAAGGTTACTTAAAAGATAAAAGTTTTATGCCACAAGCATTTTGCTTTCGTGTGTGATAGAACGATGATATAAAACTGATGAGTTTTGCTTTTAACTTATTATTTTTTATTTAAACTTTTCTTTCAGTTATGTTCAAAAATAACAGTAGAATACCATTTAATTTTGCATTAGGTCAATAAATATACTAAAATAATGAATATGAATATGATGACTAATATGAATATGTATATAATGACTATTGACTAATATAACTAATGACTGTAAGGACTAATATGACTAAAATGAATCCTTTACTGTGAAATTAATTTTTTAATTTGATAGGGCTTTACTTGGCTTTATAGAATTTATTTTTCCTTCATGGAATACTCAATATTTGTCAGATATTCTTTATTTTATTTGAATGAAAGATGCACACACAAAAGCCAATTTAATTGAGAACCTTCTTTCCAATCTCTTAAGATCTCACGCTGAGTATTTGCTTCAATAACGACTCTCCTACCCACAGATGAAAATAAAAAGATCGCCCTAAAAGATCCCTGATGGTTTGATTACTTCGACTAATACGAATATGAATATAATGACTAATGATAATTATTTTCTAATTTGATAAATATGAATCTTTTAATCTAAATTAACTTTTCAATTTGATAGGGAATAAACTTGCATTTACAGAATTTATTTTCCTTTCATAGAATACTCAATACTTGACAGATACTCTTTATACTATTTGAAGGAAAAATGCACACACAAAAGCCCATTTAATTGGTATCCCCCTCTTTCCAAACTTTCAAGATCTCACGCTGAGTATTTGCTTCAGTAACGACTCTCCCAATCACTGAAAAAAAAAAAAATTATCCTAAAAGATCCCTGATGGTTTGATTACCTCGACCCAGGAATTGATGGCAGTTTGATATTTTTGCGGTTTTAAAATTTTTGCCTCGGAGCTGAAAACTATCCGAGGAAACACCCACCCCGCTAAGGTCCCCCTCCGAGCAATCATTGGGGCAGAGAGTATTGCAGCTGCCAAATATGATGGACAACTACTCCTTCACTTTCTCTGTTTTTTTTTTACTATTCCAAACGGTTTTAAGACAGAAAAAGAAAAAATACAAAAATAAAAAATAAAAAATTATAATCATCTTATACCTCCATGTGCTTCATAAAACGAACCATGCGTTAAATTTTCCCCTCCCGCAAAAAATCGATTACATGATAGTGGATTGAATAAAAGAATAAAATACAGTTTTTTTTTCTTTCATCTCCCCCTGCTATGGAGACGGAAGTAGTACTTTAGGTTTACCGCAACAACTTGGAAACAAAGTGCTTCCTCATATTTTCAGAGTTAGTGATCCCCATTATAGGAGCTAAGTAAAGACTTGTGTTTTTTTTTTTAGCGAAAAATTTTTTTTATTGTTATTCTTAGCCTCCCAGCGAACTGTTTCTGAAATTCTTTTTGGAAATAATGATAATGGATTAAAGTCTGTCTAGTAGATTCGAGAGTAATAAAAATATTTGAATAATAAAGTTTATTGGTAAAACTTAAACTCTTTAATTTTATCCGCAGACGTGTTTTTGGATCTTAAAAAAATGTGATAGTTACAGAAAATAACTTTGTATTACTTCAATTAGATTAAGGGGGCTTGCATTCTAAACATTACATGTTCTGTGAAAGATATTTTTATATATCTTTTGGTTTAATGAATTTCAAACATTTATTGTTTTGAAATTTTTTTTCTCTAGTTTTAAGATTACTTAAAAGATAAAAGTTTTATGCCAGAAGCTCTTTGCTTTCGTTTGTGTTAGGAGAATGATATAAAATTGATGAGTTCTGCTTTTAACTTATTATTTTTTATTTACATATTTCTTTCAGTTATGTTGAATAAATAACAGCAGAAGATTATCATTTAATTTTGCATTAGTTCAATGAATATACTAAAATAATGAATATGAATATTATGACTAATATGAATATGAATATAATGACTAAGTACTAATATGACTAATGATTATAATGAGTAATAAGAATAATACGAATCCTCTAATCTTAAGTCAATTTTTTAATATGATAGGGCCTCATAGATTTTTTTTTTCCTTCATAGAATCCTCAATACTTGTCAGACATTCTTTATACTATTTGAATGAAAAATGCGCACACAAAGCCAATTTAATTGGTATCCCTGTATTCCAATCTCTAAAAGATCTCACGCTGAGTATTTGCTTCAATAATGACTCTCCCACCCATTGAAAAAAAAAACAAGATTGCCCTAAAAGATCCCCGATGGTTTGATTACCTCGACGCAAGAATTGACGGCAGTTTGATATTTTTGCGGTTTTAAAATTTTTGTCTCGGAGCTAAAAACTATCCGAGGGGACACCCACCCCGCTAAGGTCTCCCGCCGAGCTATCATTGGGGCAGAGAGCATTGCAGCTGCCAAATATGTTGGACGACTATTCATTCTCTTTCTTTGCTTTTTTTTTTCTTTCCAAACGGATTTTAAGACAGAAAAAAGTAAAAAAAATAAAAGGAAAAAAATTATAATTCATAAAATGAACCATGCGTTAAATTTTCCTCGCCCCCAAAAAATCGATTAAATGATAGTAAATTAAAAAAAAAGAATAAAAGAACGTTTTTTCTTTCATCTCCCCTGCTACAGAGACGGAAGTAGTACTTTGGGTTTTACGCAACAACTTGGAAACAAAGTGCTTCCTCGTATTTTCAGAGTTAGTGATCCCCATTATAGGATCTAAGTACGGACTTGTGTTTTTTTTTTAACGAAAAGAAATTTTTATTGTGATTTTAGCCTCCTAGCCGAACTGTTTCTGAAATTAATTTTTGGAAATAATGCCAATGGATTAAAGTCTGTCTAGTAGATTCGAGAGTAATAAAATTTATTAGTGAGGCTTAAACTCTTTAATTTTATCCCAGAAGCTGTTTTGGAGCTTGGAAAAATTTGATAGTTACAGACAATCACTTCGTATTACTTCAATTAGCTTATGGTTGCTTGCTTTCTGAACATAACAGTAATAAAAATAATTGAGTAATAAAATTTATGGAGAAGCTTAAATTTTTAAATTTTATCCCCACAAACGTTTTTGGATCTTTAAAAAAATGTGATAGCTACAAACAATAACTTTGTATCACTCTAATTGGTTTATGGGGGCTTGCTTTCTGAACATTACATGTTGTGTGATAGTTATTTTTATATACCTTTTTATAAAATATAGCTTTTTTTTTAATACAGCTTTTTATAAAGTAATTTTTATATAGCTTTTTATGTTGAATAAATTGTAGCAGAAGATTATCATTTAATTTTGCATTACAGAAATAAATATATTAAAATAATTTTCATAATTATTTAATATTCCAAATTAAAAATGTATAACGATAGATTTAATACTTTGAGTGCCCAATTTTTTGACTAATTTTATATAAAAATTTAAAAAATGAATAATGAATAATTAATTAGTTAATTATTATTATCTAATTATTAGTTAATTACTTATTAGCTAATTATTATTATTTTTATAATTTTTATTGTTAAATTTAATCACAAAATATGGCAGTCAAAGTATTAAATCTATCGTCATATATTTTCACTTTAGAATATTAAATAATTATGAAATTAACTTTAGCATATTTATTTCTGTAATGCAAAATTAAATGATAATCTTCTTCTGTAATTTATTCCACATATTGAAAAATACATTCACATACATAATAATAAGTTAAAAGCAAAACTCATCAAATTTATATCATCCTTCTAACACATACGAAAGCAAAATGCTTGCGACATAAAACTTTTAAGTAACCTTAAAACTAGAGAAAATTTCAAAACAATAAATGTTTGAAATTCATAAAACCAAAAAGCTATAAAAAATAACCTTCATTCATTTTCACAGAGCATGTAATGTTCAGAAAGCAAGCTAAAAAAACTATCACATTTTTTTTAAGGTCCAAAAACGCTTCTGGGATAAAATTAAAGAGTTTAAGCTTCTTCAATAAATTTTATTACAAAAATATATTTTATTATTCTCTAATCTACTAGACAGACTTTAATCCATTGGTATTATTTCCAAAAATTAATTTCAGAAACAGTTCAGCTGGGAGGCTAAGAATAACAATAAAAATTTCTTTTCTTTGCAAAAAAAAAACAACAACACAAGTCTTTACTTAGCTCCTATAATGGGGATCACTAACTCTGAAAATATGAGGAAGCACTTTGTTTCCGAGTTGTTGTGGTAAACCCGAAATACTACTTCTGTCTCTATAGCAGGGGGAGATGAAAGAAAAAACGTTCTTTTATTCTTTTTTTTCAATCCACTATCATCTAATCGATTTTTTTGGGGAGGGGAAAATTTAACGCTTGGTTCGTTTTATGAAGCACATGGAGGGATAAGATGATTATAATTTTTTTCTCTTATTTTTGTACTTTTTTCTGTCTTAAAACCGTTTGGATAGAAAAAAAAGCAGAGAAAGAGAAGGAGTAGTCGTCCATCATATTTGGCAGCTGCAATACTCTCTGCCCCAATGATAGCTCGGCGGGAGACCTTAGCGGGGTGGGTGTCTCCTCGGATAGTTTTTAGCTCCGAGGCAAAAATTTTAAAACCGCAAAAATATCAAACTGCCATCCATTCCTGAGTCGAGGTAATCAAACCATCAGGGATCTTTTAGGGTAATCTTTTTTTTTTTCAGTGGGTGGGAAGTCGTTATTGAAGCAAATACTCAGCGTGTATCTTAATGATTGGAAAGATGGATATCAATTAAATTGGTTTTTTTGTGTACATTTTTCATTCAAATAATATAAAGAATATCTGACAAGTATTGAATATTTCATGAAAGAAAAATAAATTCTATAAAGCCAAGTTTATTTCTTATGAAATTAAAAAGCTTTAGATTAGAGGTTTATATTTGGAAGAACATCTCATTCATAACACAATTTGTCGTTTAATAAAAAATGCTAATTAATTCAATTATTATTTCCCTATCAAATTAAAAAGTTAAGTTTAGAGGATTCATATTTGCAAGAACAGTTCGTCAATACAATTTGTACAATACAAAAGCAAATGCTAATTATTTAAATTGTTATTCTTTTTAGACAATATATATAAATATAATCAATCTCTATTTAGGGGTTCTGATGGCCGAATAACCTGTATTTGAATTAATAGTATGATAAAATAATTTGAACCAAATATATTAAATGGTGAAGTTCTTAAAAAAGAATGCTATACATTCTTAATTAATTAGCAACTTATTTTAAATAGTTATAATTATAAGAATATAGAAAAAGAATAATTATAATAATATAATTATAATTAAAGAAAATTACTGATAGGTGATAACTGATAATTCATATTTGTTCTTATATGAATAAATATAGAGATGTTGTAAGAATACCCATATTTAAAGAAATAAAGATTATAGGAATTTCATTAATTCTTTTAATTAATGAATATTTAAGATATCAAAAAATGTAGTGCAGTTTTCATGCATATGTTCTATGAAACAATAAATTGAAAATGTTTTTTAAGTTTAGTGAAAGAATGAGAATATGGAAAAAATAAAAGAAAAATTGTAATTTAGTAGAGTAAAGAGTTATCGATTTTCTTTTCTCATTTTTTATCACATTCTTTTGATTTTTAATATGAAAGTTTCCTTCGCTAAATTTATTTGAAAGTGCATATTAAAGCATATCAAAAAGTTATTTTTATGGAAATTCTGCTTGTGACATTATTGAGTTATTATCGCCATTTTGAATGCAAAGCAGGATTTTCAATATTTGTTATTCCCTCATAAGTTGACTCACATTCTTGCTTTCATAAAAATCAGATTAGGTCATTATGGAAGGCGAAAATTTTGAAAACATTGGCTATCGTTTTTTGTGAGAGACAAGTCATCATTAAATCAGTGATGTGCATGCAAAAACGATTTTAGTAAATAAACAAATAAACAAACAACTTCAATATTTTTTGTTAGATCAATTTTTTTTTCATCGTGTGTTACAGCCTTTCTATAAAACAAAAAAGAAAATGGCAACATGAATTTATTTAGAATGAAGAGTAAACAATACATACATTTATGCAAAAAAAATTTTAATTTGTTTTTAAAAAAGTATTTTAAATTTTATATGCTTCCCTTTTTTCTTCAACTCCTTCTATTAGTTCACACTCTCCCTATATATATCTTGTTCAAATTTTCAATAGTTAATGAAATACTTTTTATTCATCCACTCAAGTTCAAATACATTTTTTGGAACTTGTAGTGGATGACAATTGATATTAATACGGTTTTTTTTCAAATATGAATTCATTAATTAAATTTAATTCATTAATTTTAGTTTTTTTAGATTTAAGTTGAATGTTTCTAATAATAGATGGCGCCAGATGCAGGAGGAAAACCTCAATTTTATTTGTAAAGGACTTTTCTGTAATATAGTGAAAAAAAAGTAATAATTGACTTTTTAAATTTTTTTTTTTTTATATTACTTGTTACTTATATATTCTTGATTTAAATAAATAATGTATAAAGAAAAGCAAAATATAAATTACTAAGTAGAAACTAATTATTTAAGCAAAGATTGTTAGAATGTTACATTAGAATGATTAGAATGGATAACTGATCATTGGTAACTGTCCTTATAAGAATAATTATAAGGATATAAGAAATAGCCTAGAAAAAATATTGATAAGTTTTGCTTTTAACTTATTATTTTTATTTCAATTTTTTAAAAATAATTTGAATAAATTACAGTAAAAGATTATGTTTTAATTTTTCACTGGAGCAATAAATATACTAAAATTACTTCCATAATGCTTTAATATTCCAAACCAAAAATATATAACGATAGATTTAATATTTTGAATGACATATTTTGTGACTAAATTTATTGCTAAAAATTTTAAAAAAATAATAATTTATTATTTAGTAATTAATAATTAATTATTATTAAAGCGAAAATTTTGAAAACATTGGCTATAATTTTTTGAAAAAAAACAAGTTATGATTGAATCAATTATGGGCTTTCAAAAATGATTTTAGTAAATAAACAAATAAACAACTTCAATTTTTTGTTTTGTTTTTTATCGTGTTTTACAGCTATTCTATGAAACAAAAAAGAAAATGGCAACATGAATTTATTTAGAATGAAGAGTAAACAATACACACATTTATACAACCAAAATTAAAAATTGTTTTTAAAAAAGTATTTTTAATTTTATCTGCTTCCTTTTTTGCTTATATATTCTTATTTAAATAAATAATGTATAAGAAAAATGAAAAAATAAATTACGACTTAGAAATTAAACATTTAGGCGAAGATTGTTAGAATGTTTTATTAGATTGATTAAAATATTATTAGAATTTTTATTTAATTAGAATGTTTCGCTTAAATTGAAATATGGATTTTATATGCCTTTATTTATACTAAATACTTAAAAATTTAAATGGATTTTAAATTACTTTTTAATGTAAAAATATTTATATATTCTAAATTATTATTATCTGCAAATTTCATTTCTCTTCAAAGAAGTTAATTAAATTAATAATATAATATTTAATTTTTAATAGATGTATTTTAATCTATTATTTATAGAAAAGTTTTTCTGTATTTTCCTTTAATTATTTTATATTTCATAAACTGGATTAGAAAAAAGTGATACTTAAAATAATAATTTAAAGGTTATCTGAAAATAAATCACTTTGTATTTGTCTCAAAATCTGAATTAATTTCTAAATTACACAATCTTATTATTTGCAGAACTTATTAAAGAATTATATTAGATATAAATCTGTGATTGTTAATAAGAAAATAAAAACTAAATGAAATTCATTTAAAATGATCATATGAATTTTAAGACTTAAATAATTTATTTTGAAATTTGTGTCACTAAAACTGAATTTAAAAAAATTATTACTATCTTCTTCTTCTTCTTTTTCATGGGCGCAACAGCCCCCAGGGTGGTCCAAGCCCGTCTGCCTACTGGCAGATTTCGCGACAGGAGATGCTTTCGTTTTACAGGGTAAGGTTGTCAGCCCTACGCCCAATTCTATACAGTCATATTAGACCGGGAATTACAATTTAAAGTGTAAACCACTACAAAAATCCATGACACCTCCGGGCTCAAACCCGAAACCTGTGGCACCGAGCGCCATAGTTCTAATTTATTACTATACTTACTTCATTATAAAATAATATTATGTTTCTAAAAAAATTTAGTTGGAATATTGTTGTATTAAAATAAGATTGGACTTACATACAGTAACTATTTCAAAATGCATATTATTTTAAAAATACATCGAAATATGTTAATTTAGACCAATATCCGCATATAACAATGCTACAATGTTGTTATTGCAAATTTTTAAAAAAATCATCAGTAAATTTTTATTTTTACTTTACTTCAGAATTCTGCTGTATAACAATCTTGCATCCTATTTTCAAATTTCACTGTTAGTATGTCTCTTAATTTTTGTTTTTCCATATATGAATAATTATAGTATAGGCTTCAAGGAAATAATGTAAAATCTTACAAAAATAGCCATGAGTGACAAAAAAAAAAAAAAACGTGCTTTTTAAAAAGATCTACATTTAAGAAAAGAATATATAAAAAATATAACTTTGTAGTAAAAATTGACCATGATTCAGTGGTAAGGTGCAAAGCTAGAGATCTCAGTTTTGAATCTGCCTGAGAAAGTTAGCTGCTGTCACTTTTCAGAAACGAGAAGTCTCGAAGTCAATTGTGGTATTGTCAGTACAACATGCTATCTTAATATTCAGTGTGGACCAATTCAATTATAAAATTCTCCCTGAAGTCTAAATCCTCCTATCGTTGGGCTGTTCGTGGAATACATTAGTAGAGCACTAGTCCCTCTAATGTTAAAAATAAACCTTAAATTTACTTTTCTGTAAATCGATAACTAAATTTTCATCAATTTTTAAATGAAAATTCAGTTGTCAAAGACTTTGTTGAATTTGCGGAATGTTCACAAAAGCTGGCTGGTATGTGTTCTTCAATAAAACTTAAAATATTCAAATGCCTTCAAATTTTTTAGGAATGCAACGGTAACATCTCTCATAATATTTTTAACATATGTCGTAAACCAAATATCATTTGCAATAGTACAATATTTGATTTAATTTTACAATTAAATTCTTTTTTGTTACGTGTACATTACTAAACAAATATATGTCAATTAATACAAAGCAAAATATTTAACTTTCTTTTGAAATATAATCAATATTGACATATAAATATATCTGAAAATGTTAACCCATGTAAATATTAACTTAAGTCTTCAAAATATTAAATACTTTCAAATATTGAACAAATAGTTCTTATCTAACTACATTTAATACGTCATTAAAAATTAGTTTTAAGCAATTTAAACTGTACGTATATTTAAATCGTCACATATACTCAAATGAAATAATTAGAATTAGTACAAGTTCTGAAATTTTTTTATATTCTTTATTTCACGTAGGAAATGGATTTTCTATATTTCATGGATGGAAAATGGATTTTCTATATTTCATGAGCAAAATTGTATTTTAGAAACGTGATATCATGTCGTGCTAAAAAAATTTCTATATTTCGTGTGCAAAATTGTATTTTAGAAAAGCGATGTTATTGATGTGCCAAAAATGAATATGCTATATTTCACGAAAAAACTTGTTTTTCATGAACATGATGTTATTGTTGTACTAAAAATTGATATTTTATGTTTCGTGAGCAAAATTTTATTTTAGAAATGTGATGTTATTGTTAACTAAAAATGGGAATTTTATGTTTCATGAGTCAAAATTGCATTTAAAAAACGTGATTTTATTGTTGTGCTAAAAATGGATTTTATATATTTCATGAGCAAAATTGTATTTTAGTAATGTGATGTTATTGTTGTGCTAAAATAGGATTTTTTACATTTCATGAGCAAAATTGTATTTTAGAAATGTGTTATTGTTGTGTAAAATTGGCTTTTCTATATTACCTGAACAAAATTGTATTTTAGAAGAATGATGTTATTGTTGCGCTAAAAATGGATATTTTATATTTCACCAGCAAAATGGTATTTTAGAAAGGTGATGTTTCTTTTTTCATATATCTTTGATTATTAGAAATAAAATGAAGATGCATTTACAGAAGTGAATTTCTAAGAGAATACCTACAATTAAAAGAATATAAAAGCAAAAAAAAAAAGTTTTTAATTATAGAAAAAGCGGCAATAAATATTGCTGTTGTATATGTTTTATTGCTCTATATCATCGCTCATTACTTGTGGTGAAATGTTAATCTGGGCTGACAGTATGATATCCAAGCTGGGCCCATGTTACAAATGAATTCTTAGACTGAAGTGATAGGAAGTTTATCTTGGATGCTTCAAACATCAGATTAGAAGAGATTTGCAACTGAAAGCAAAACATATTTTTATGAAGAGTGCATACATTTTTCTTGCTTTCGTTTATCGTAAATGAAAAACTAATCAGTTATAAGAATCAGTGAATTGACATTGATAGATGACTATAATAATTTTGCGATCAAGAAAGATCAAATGATACTGATAATCTTCATTCATTCATACTTTATTTAAGAATATAATTAATAATGAGAAGATACATAATTGGTTTAAAACAGGAACTGCAATAAAAAAAAAATCATGTATTTATAGATTAAAAAATTCTAAAAACATGTTTGGAAATCAGCATAATTTGTAGATAATTTATTTAATTTTTAGGAGTTAACGAAATATCTTTTACAGCAGCATAATATTTGATTAGTTTTCCAATAATTTATTGCTTAGTAATATATATATATTGTGCCTGAATGGTCGAATGGTTAACGATCTGGATCTGGGTACTACAGGGTTCGAGTCCCATGGATGTTAGTAGTGGTTCGGAATACACTTTAAACTGTAAGACCAAGTCTAACATGACTGTAGAGCGTAGGATTGAAAACCCTACCCCCTAAAAAGAAGACATCTCATGTTTCGAAATCTGCCATTGCTCCAATGATGATGAATATATATAAATTAACGTTAAAAAATTATCAATGTTCCTTTTGAAAAAGGTTCAATATAATTATATACCTGAAAATGCTTGTTCATGCAAATATTAAAATCTTAAATCTTTAAAATATTGAATATGTAGTTTTACTTTAAATAAAAGTAATTAAATAAATTTGATATGCCATTAAAAAGGAATTGAACAATTTAAACTGCAAGTAAATTTAACGCAGTACATATAATAAAACGAAATAATTAGAATTAGATAGTAACTGTTCTGAAAAGATTCCATTAAATTTTATATTCCATAGAGATGTCACCAATTTTTATATTTTTGTAGGAATGTTGTGATGAAAATGAATTTTTTTTTATTTCATGAGCAAAATAGTTTTTGGCATATTATTATGGAACTTCCTGACTTCTGACCCTCTCTGTCTCCTGTGTGATAATCAGGAAGAAATGAATATGCCTCACCTTGCTTCCTGTTCTGCACTGCCTCCTAATTTTTTTTTATGGAAGCGTTATTGGCTTGTCAGACTAAGTTGATGGATTAACTGATGCCATTTTTTCTACCTTGTTCTTTGTATTTTTCTTTTTTATGCTGTTTGTTGCCCAATGTGCTGTCTGTTGCTCTGTGAACTTGCCAATGGAAATAACAAAACTGGTGATTCTTGAAGTATCTTCGAAAACAAAACATGTTTTATATGAGAATTATCATACTTTAGTAGTTTCATTTAACTATCGTACCTTAGTAGTTTCATTAACTTTGATTTTAAAATGATATTCTTGCGAATATATGACAGATATTACCTATTTTATTTATGGGTTTAGAGTTATGAGTTCGCAAGATAATTAAATTATATTCTGCGAACTCATGAGGCTCGTATCTTGGAACATCTAATATAACAGGTTATATGTTTCACTTTAAGTGACATCAGTGACACAGTGTCATCCCTAGATACACACAGTTGATTGTTGATAGCAGAGCAAACCAAACCCAACTTCGACTAAGTTGTTAGTGCTTTTAGTTCAACTTACACCTGCGAATCTTTTTTTTCTAAAATGAAATTGACCCAACACAAAACGCGCTCAAACATAACTGACGCAACATCAATTAAGATGTACAAATACCCAACTTGAGATCGATTTGCAAAAGCCAAGTGAAAGAGTGGAGAAACAAATATCGCACTAGTAAAATATTGTGTAATGATTTCATTTTTTTATTTCATTTATATTTATATGTTTTTTATATTTCATTTTTAGTGCTATATATTTCTTTGCAAGGGCCTGAATGGCCGAGTGGCTAGCGCTCTGGCGCTCGGTACCACAGGATTCGGGTTCGAGTCCCGGCGGTGCCATGGATGTTTGTAGTGGTTCGGAATCTACTTTAAACCGTAGGTCCCGGTCTAACATGACCGTAGAGTCTTGCGGGGGCATTGTTATTCCTCGTCCGTGGTTTATCTTCAAGTTACACGCGCCCCCTGGGTAACGCAAAGTGAGTAACGTCTGTGCAGCGCTTGCCTTAAGGCATCCAAGACCAAGCTGTCTAAGTGTTTGCCAGCTGTATTAGAACAAAAAAAAAAATTTCTTTGCAATGTGCTGTTTAGTACCATTATCATTATATTATCTATGTTTACATGTAATATTAATAATAAATACAAAAATAATAACTCATTATGTTTCCCCATTTTTCAAACTCTTGTAGGAATGTTGTGTTAAAATAGGACTTTCTCAATTTTTATGTGAAAAACAGTACTTTAGAAATGTCATGGTATTAGGATTATTTTTTTCCCATTCTCTAACTCAGGGATGGGCAGACTACGGCAACTCTGCCCCGCCGGAAGGTTTTATCCGGCCCGCGGATAGAATTTTAATTTTCCGGTCCGAGGCAAATTAAAAAAATATATGTTTGTTGTTGTTTCCTATCCCACTTGGCTGGCCAAGCCCACGAGCCCATACGTACTCATGATTGAAGGGGAAGGAAGCAGCTTCTGTTGAGATGGAGAACCCGTAGGTAGAAGTCTGACTTTGGCTGCGTGACGCTCTTACAATCATAGGAGACCGGGACCTACGGCTTAAAGTGGATTCCGAACCACTACAAACATCCATGGCACCGCCGGGATTCGAACCGATTCGAACCCGAAACCTGTGGTACCGAGCGCTAGACACTCGGCCATTCAGGTCCCAAATTTGTGAATGCCAACGGCACGCGGTGTTCCCAGGTGGTCACCCACCCAAGTACTGGCCGCGCCCAATGATGCTTGACTTCGGTGATCTAACGAGAACCGGTATATTCAGCATGGTATGGCCGTTGGCTAAATTAAATATATATATTATATATCCATTTCCTTTTCTACTTTGATGAAATATTATTTTTTTTCTTCTTTTTTTTTCAAAGAACTGATGATCTTATTATTTTCTCTATTTTGTTCTACAAAACATAAATCGACGGAAATAGCAAGCACAGATAGTGCTATGTTTGCTTCATCTTATATATGTGAACAAGTGTTTTCTACTATGAACCTTAGAAAGAATTATTTGAGAAGTAGACAGCCAGATAAGTATTTAGCCTCGTTCCTTAGAATCAGTACATCTCACTTCGAACCTCAATATAAAGAACTTTTAAGAAGTAAATCGCAATTTCATTCATCTCTTTAACATATTGAAATTTTAATACTTATATATTGTGTTTAAAATTTTAGAAAAATTTATCTTGGCCCACCAAACTTTATTTTTTTCGATTTTTGGCCCTCGACCGAAAAAGTTTGCCCCGACCGAAATATAAGTTATGATCTAACTGGTAGTCATAACATGATATAACTGGCTGTTTTCATAAATCAGAATTGTACTATCAGCAAATGTTTCATCTTAGCATCGTACTAATAGCATACATTTCATTTTAGCATAGTACTATTAGCATACATTTCATTTTAGCATAGAAATATCAAAATTATTTTTTCATCTTAGCATCGTACTATTAGCATACATTTTTTAGCATTTAGCCATTTCATTTTAGCTAGAACTAACATACTTTATATTAAATCATAATTTTATTTTTCTATCTTAGCATCATACTATCAGAATAATTTTCATCTTAGCATCTACAATCAGAATACTTTTCATTCATACTAAAGCATACATTTCATCTTAGCATCATACAATTATATTTTCAGCCTACTTTTTTCTTAGCATTGTAACATACTTTATAATATAGAATCATCATACTTTTCATCTTAGCTACTCATAATTTTCATCTTAATACAGAATACTTTTCATCTTAGCATCATACTATCAGAATACTTTTCATCTTACCATCGAATTATAGGCCTTTTCATTTTAGCATTGTAGCATACTTTATAATTAATATCATCATACTTTTCACCTTAGCATCATACTATCAGCATACTTTTAAATTTTTGTTCGAATTCTATGAAATTCCATCAATAACAGTATCATCTTGGTTCTGTTTAGAATCCAATCATACTATTTTAATAACCAGTTTCATATTACCATTGCCACTTAGCTAATGAACAATCTATCATTCTAATACCATTAACTGTATCCTTTATGGTGATCGCTAAAGTGCTTGTATTAAGTCGGTAGGGGAGTCTTTGCAAATAGATTCAGAGTCTCAATTAAACAATCCATTGTTATGGGGGATTCTGATGATTCATTTAATCCTTGACAAACAACTGCTAATTGCACTGATATAATAATCTATGTTTAGCTACGAATGAAAACTAAAACAATAAATGCAACTGTTAACATATTTTAATATTTTTTGTGCTATGAACGCTGAAGAATCTAATTTTGATGTTAATGGGCTAAGTGTCCAATAAAGTATTTATACCTTACTTTACTTTACCCTATACATTATTTATCTATCGGTATGCATCCTCTAGCCAGTTAAAAAAAAAAGGATGAGTGTTAAAAAAAATATAAAAAATATAGACGAAAAAACATTGAATTATGGAATTAAAGGTATGCATTGATTTATGAGGAAGATTAAAATATATGATATGAAGTATATAATATAAGCATAAGTAAAATGAAAAATACTTAAAGATGCACATAACATAAAGATAAAATTATGAATATAAAAATATGGTATGGCATGATATATAAATATTAGGACAACAGTCTATGGTGTATAAAATAACACATATTTATTATTTAAAATGAAAGAATGGGAGTATAGATTGAATTAATATTTTAGGGCAATGGTACCTTGGGATGATTAATTGTTCATTTTCTTCTATAACGTTTATTAAATTTACGATTTTACATCTAATCCTTGAATTGCAAATTATATTAGTACATGTTAGGGCCAGATATGCGTGTGGTCTTGGTTCAGTGTAGTTTCGAGGTGGAAACTAAATTATTTCTTAAAATAGTTATGTGATGTTTAGCTGTCATATTTATTAAAATTGCAAAGGCAGCACTGCCCAACTGCACCACGTAAAACACAAAACAAAATTGTATGACAAATATTTGCAGATTTTAAAAGTAAGTTCAGTTTAGATCTTTGTATCCTCAGTACTGCCTGGAATTCTTCACTCGACTGTCCACTCTTTTTTTCTCCCTCTCTTTTCAATTCTCGTTTCCAAGGTCGAATGGGGAAAAAAGAAAAGAAAAGAAAAAACAAAAATGCGCAAAAACCAAGGCCTAATGTAGGGGTCAATCCGTGCTTGAAGAAAAGATCTATCAGCCTTGAACTCTTTCCCCGTCGGTTATATAGTTTGTTTAGAGAAGACATCTTTACTATATTTCTGTGCCGCTGAATGTAAATTTGTTTACAAGAGATTTTAATATGCACTGATTCGATTAGAATGCAAGAAGTTGTAGAATGTTTCTCCAATTTCCAAACAACAGAAGTAATAATCTTCTTAGAGGTTAAATCTTTTGGGCATGTTGGGAATGGGCAGTAACTTATGATGACTATGATGAAACTTAAGTTAGGATTTTGAAAATTTTTCACTTTCTATTGCTATTCGTTTCAGACTATGAACTTCTTGAGCAAATTGTGTAAAATTCTATTATTAACAACATTAGTATTTTATAAAATACCATTATTACTAGTATTAAATGTTATTATTAGTAAAATACTTACATCTTTACATTACACCTTTTTTTGATTCTGTTTAGAAGAAAAACATGCTACGACAAAACTTTGGGGCTATATTAATTTTTATGCCATGACAAACCATAGTCCATTTGAATATCTCGAGGGCCTTTTAGAAAAAAAGTATGTCGACTAAACACCTTTATGTGGGCGATATAATATAGTAATTATTATCTGCCTTCATCTGGATATGTTACTTCTGGGTCTGAGGGATTTAAATGGTTCATTTTACTACAGTTTTATCCACCTCCTTTAGGGTGATCGCCAGAGTGCGGTGCATTAGGTCACAAAACAAGAGGGAACCTTTCCAAATAGACCTGGAACCTCAATTAAATAAATGATTTTGATTTTTATATCATATCATACAATAGTGTATTTGGATATCTTTAGAGCCTTTTTAGAAAAAAATATGTTGGCTGTATAACACCTTTATCGTCTTTGAGTATGTGGGTAATATAACGAGGGACTAGTAAAAAATAATTATCCGTCTCATCTGGTTATGTTACCTTTGGGTCTGATTGGGTTCATTTTACTACAGTATTATCCACCTTCTTTAGGGTCATAGCCAGAGTGCGTGTATTAGGTAACAAAACAAGAGGGAACCTTTCTGAATATACCTGGAATCTCAATTGAATAATCGATTTTGATTTTTATATCATGTCATGTAATAGTGTATTTGGATATCTCGAGAGCACTTTTAGGAAAAAAATATATTAGTTATACAACGCTTTTATCGTCTTTCAATATGTGGGTGATATAACGAGAGACTAGTAAAAAATAATTATCCGTGTCATGTGGTTATGTTACCTTTGGGTCTGATTGGGTTCATTTTACTACAGTATTATCCACCTTCTTTAGGGTCATAGCCAGAGTGCGCGTATTAGGTAACAAAACAACAGGGAACCTTTCTGAATATACCTGGAATCTCAATTGAATAATCGATTTTGATTTTTATATCATGTCATGCAATAGTGTATTTGGATATCTCGAGAGCACTTTTAGGAAAAAAAATATATTGGTTATATAACACCTTTATCGTCTTTCAATATGTGGGTGATATAACGAGAGACTAGTATAAAATAATTATCCGTCTCATCTGGTTATGTTACCTTTGGGTCTGATTGGGTTCATTTTACTACAGTATTATCCACCTTCTTTAGGGTCATAGCCAGAGTGCGCGTATTAGGTAACAAAACAACAGGGAACCTTTCTGAATATACCTGGAATCTCAATTGAATAAACGATTTTGATTTTTATATCATGTCATGTAATAGTGTATTTGGATATCTCGAGAGCACTTTTAGGAAAAAAAATATATTGGTTATACAACGCCTTTATCGTCTTTCAATATGTGGGTGATATAACGAGAGACTAGTAAAAAATAATTATCCGTGTCATCTGGTTATGTTACCTTTGGGTCTGATTGGGTTCATTTTACTACAGTATTATCCACCTTCTTTAGGGTCATAGCCAGAGTGCGCGTATTAGGTAACAAAACAACAGGGAACCTTCTGAATATACCTGGAATCTCAATTGAATAAACGATTTTGATTTTTTATATCATGTCATGTAATAGTGTATTTGGATATCTCGAGAGCACTTTTAGGAAAAAAATATATTGGTTATACAACGCCTTTATCGTCTTTCAATATGTGGGTGATATAACGAGAGACTAGTATAAAATAATTATCCGTGTCATCTGGTTATGTTACCTTTGGGTCTGATTGGGTTCATTTTACTACAGTATTATCCACCTTCTTTAGGGTCATAGCCAGAGTGCGCGTATTAGGTAACAAAACAACAGGGAACCTTTCTGAATATACCTGGAATCTCAATTGAATAAACGATTTTTGATTTTTATATCATGTCATGTAATAGTGTATTTGGATATCTCGAGAGCACTTTTAGGAAAAAAAAATATATTGGTTATACAACGCCTTTATCGTCTTTCAATATGTGGGTGATATAACGAGAGACTAGTAAAAAATAATTATCCGTGTCATCTGGTTATGTTACCTTTGGGTCTGATTGGGTTCATTTTACTACAGTATTATCCACCTTCTTTAGGGTCATAGCCAGAGTGCGCGTATTAGGTAACAAAACAACAGGGAACCTTTCTGAATATACCTGGAATCTCAATTGAATAAACGATTTTGATTTTTATATCATGTCATGTAATAGTGTATTTGGATATCTCGAGAGCACTTTTAGGAAAAAAATATATTGGTTATACAACGCGCCTTTATCGTCTTTCAATATGTGGGTGATATAACGAGAGACTAGTAAAAAATAATTATCCGTGTCATCTGGTTATGTTACCTTTGGGTCTGATTGGGTTCATTTTACTACAGTATTATCCACCTTCTTTAGGGTCATAGCCAGAGTGCGCGTATTAGGTAACAAAACAACAGGGAACCTTTCTGAATATACCTGGAATCTCAATTGAATAAACGATTTTGATTTTTATATCATGTCATGTAATAGTGTATTTGGATATCTCGAGAGCACTTTTAGGAAAAAAAAATATATTGGTTATACAACGCCTTTATCGTCTTTCAATATGTGGGTGATATAACGAGAGACTAGTAAAAAATAATTATCCGTGTCATCTGGTTATGTTACCTTTGGGTCTGATTGGGTTCATTTTACTACAGTATTATCCACCTTCTTTAGGGTCATAGCCAGAGTGCGCGTATTAGGTAACAAAACAACAGGGAACCTTTCTGAATATACCTGGAATCTCAATTGAATAAACGATTTTTGATTTTTATATCATGTCATGTAATAGTGTATTTGGATATCTCGAGAGCACTTTTAGGAAAAAAATATATTGGTTATACAACGTTTTTTTATCGTCTTTCAATATGTGGGTGATATAACGAGAGACTAGAAAAATAATTATCCGTGTCATCTGGTTATGTTACCTTTGGGTCTGATTGGGTTCATTTTACTACAGCATTATCCACCTTCTTTAGGGTCATAGCCAGAGTGCGCGTATTAGGTAACAAAACAACAGGGAACCTTTCTGAATATACCTGGAATCTCAATTGAATAATCGATTTTGATTTTTATATCATGTCATGTAATAGTGTATTTGGATATCTCGAGAGCACTTTTAGGAAAAAAAAAATATATTGGTTATACAACGCCTTTATCGTCTTTCAATATGTGGGTGATATAACGAGAGACTAGTATAAAATAATTATCCGTCTCATCTGGTTATGTTACCTTTGGGTCTGATTGGGTTCATTTTACTACAGCATTATCCACCTTCTTTAGGGTCATAGCCAGAGTGCGCGTATTAGGTAACAAAACAACAGGGAACCTTTCTGAATATACCTGGAATCTGAATTGAATAATCGATTTTGATTTTTATATCATGTCATGTAATAGTGTATTTGGATATCTCGAGAGCACTTTTAGGAAAAAAAATATATTGGTTATACAACGCCTTTATCGTCTTTCAATATGTGGGTGATATAACGAGAGACTAGTATAAAATAATTATCCGTGTCATCTGGTTATGTTACCTTTGGGTCTGATTGGGTTCATTTTGCTACAGTATTATCCACCTTCTTTAGGGTCATAGCCAGAGTGCGCGTATTAGGTAACAAAACAACAGGGAACCTTTCTGAATATACCTGGAATCTCAATTGAATAATCGATTTTGATTTTTATATCATGTCATGTAATAGTGTATTTGGATATCTCGAGAGCACTTTTAGGAAAAAAAAATATATTGGTTATACAACGCCTTTATCGTCTTTCAATATGTGGGTGATATAACGAGAGACTAGTATAAAATAATTATCCGTCTCATCTGGTTATGTTACCTTTGGGTCTGATTGGGTTCATTTTACTACAGTATTATCCACGTCCTTTAGGGTGATAACCAGAATGCGTGTATTAGGTCACAAAATGGAATTTGGTATTTCATTTCCAAGACAGAGGAATTTCTGTTATTTGACAAGTATATAATAACCGCATCACTCAGATTTGACAGCAGACGAGCTTTACTGTGGGTAGTTATATTAAATGCAATTTGTGTTTTGTACTAATGAGAACAACCTGTCACTCAAATCTGATAGCAGATATTCGGTATCATGTATAATGATACTCAGGAAATTAGCGAATGTCTGGGCGATCTTCACAAGTCGAAACAATTACAGATGGAATATGGACTCCACCATGAATTGTTCCATCGTGATTGGTGACAGATATATATAAGTATAGTTTGTAAATAAAAATTAAAGTGCTCCCATGAACCTGAAAGTGGCCCTCTACTTGTAGCCGTATAGGTCTCATATAGGCCGAGACGTTATTATAGTATTGAATAAAAAATTCCTATACTAGTATTGGTATTTTTATTTAATTCAAAATTAAATATATACACTTATTTTTGAAATAATTGTATTTTAACTGCATTTAAAAATAATAAATTGAAAAATATCAAGGTAGTTTTCAGAACTCAAATTATTATTAGAAACTTATATTATTTCTAAGAAACTATATTTAGTCTTAAGTACTAAATTCCACTTATTACTAAAAATAAGAATAAAAATAATGGAAGAGTGTAAATGTTTCACTTCTAATTTAAATATTTAGCTAGCTGATATTTACTGTTCAGAATAAGAAGTTATTATTTTTTGTGTTTAATAAAAGATTCATCTTTTTGTTTCATGTACAGATTTCATCTATCTGTTTCTTTTTGCTTTTTAATTCTAGAAATGATTGTTGTTTTCCCTGTAATATAAAAGATAATGCCTTCTTTCCAAAATAGCTATATTAATCAAAAAGTGAAAGAATTAAAAATATTTTTTTTAAAGTACCATTATTGAGAATGCATTGTAATCCTATATTAAAAAGTAATTTCAGATTGAAATTTTTAAATAACAAACTGTTTAAATTAGAAAGCGAAATTTGAATATATTCTAAAAAAAAAAGTATTTTTTCTAATAAATAAATAATAAAAAGATGTAAAAATATTGAAATGGTCCATTTTTATACTTTTTCTTTTAAAATTACAACTTTTTTAAAATGTAAAATGACAAAGAATGAAAATAGCTCCAAGAATATATATATGTTTTTTAGTTTTTAAAATTTACATAAATGCTGATTTTTATTCTAATTTAAATCGCTGATAACTTTCTCTTGATAAGTTTTTATGTCAGCAATTATTTTTATAAAAATATTGATTTAAAAATGATTTAATGCATTTTTTTATGGAATATATATATGAATCATTTTCGATGGAAAATAATAAAAGTATTTTCAATTCTACAGCTATAAAAAATGAGTTTTTTCTTTAAACATGTTAATTTGAAGTTGAAACAATTTAAAATAAAACTGCCAGAGATATATTTTCAATTTAAGAAATGCATTATTATCGTATGTTGAGAGGTAATTTAAGAATTGAAGTTTAAAAAAAAAAAAGAACATTTTATAGAAAATAGAAAAATATTCTATCGTTTAGGAAAATTGAAGTAGTCAGTTTAGCTACAGAAATTTTTCTCAAACGATTATTTTAAAACAATATTTTGAAATGTTGCTCTGCACTTTATTTCAATTTCCTTCGAAAACACCATAAAAAGTACCTCAAAAAGGACAAATATTGAGAGCTTTTGTTCCATTACTCAAACAACAACCTTTTGGGAAATTCCAATGGAACCCGACACTGCCATCTGTCAGACGAGAACAACTATTTTCTCTTCATATCACTTCATTTCGAAGCTTTCAGAAATAACCATGAAAGTAAAAAGGGAAAACTAAATTGTAAAAATGTACAAAAACATTTATTTTTACTATGACACTTAAAAGTAGTTGCACAGGAAATACGTCAATAGTTACGATGAATGTTTTAAAATTGTTTTCGATTTTCTTCATAACACTGTGACTTTAACTGCTGATTCTTCTATAGCAGACGAGTCGAAATTGCATTCCAAAACTTCTATTTCTCCTTCAGCATTGGCTAGATGGAAACTGTCTCGTTTTCTTAGAAGCCTAAAATAAAAAATAACAGTTATTTTCTGCAGTCAATAATACTTATGTTAAAAAACGTATAGTCCTTTTTCCATGATATTTAAATTGTGAGAAGGATTTAATTTGAACAAGTTACAAACTATATTTTTTGAAGATCAAGTTTCACTCTATTTATTTTTCATGTAGGAAAATATTAAATATTTATAGTATATTTATTTTGGGAAATTAAAAGGGAAAAAAATATTAAATCAAGGTGATTTATTTTGTCATACTTTATTGTTATCAAATTAAATAAATAATGAATGTTTAAAATGTACAATAATTTAATTTAAAATGAATGCAACTGCTTATAAACACTTTAAATTGCTCATATTTTGCAAAACTGAACCAGGAAATCTTTTTTCTTGAAATATTTTTGAAGGATCTTAAATAAGATTTAATTTTTAATAACTTATCAATTCTTCATATAGTACGTTAAAAAAAGAACAAAATATCTTCACTCAATAAAATGATTTTATTTGATTTATTATAAAACGTAGCATTTTAATTACAATGAAATGATTAATTATTTAATTAATTATTAACATTAAATTAAATAATGAATGATTAAAACTAATCATCCTCCCAATTAATAAATCTGATTAAATTATCAATGAAATTATAAGCCAAATTAAGTTATACATAAATTGAAAAATTAATTTGATTATGAGTGTGATTAATATAATTTAATTGCTTTTGCTTTTTATAAAAGAAAATTAAATATATATGCATTTTTTATACATTATTGCGCATACATTTACCAAATTAACAAGACTACGAATTCTATGTTCAAGTAACAATACATACAAACACTCATACATATACTTATATGACATATAACTTCAATTATTAATTTCAGTATAATCAAGACATATTAATAATTAATGTACTGAAGGTTTATAAGTGTATATTAGGTATGTAATATACAAATGTATTATGTGATGAAATAATAATAATAAAACGATAATGAAGGTATTGGTAATGCAGCAACACAGACCAACAAAAATATTTTTTTTGAAGTTTTTCATAATTTTTGTTGTTTCTGGAGTTATTTTGAAGTATTCACTCTAAATACTCAATCAGTTTTATCCTATAATCCGCATTTTTTTTGTCCAGTACAGTAAAGTGAATGGGTATATATAAAGCAAAATTAAAAATGATTTTAAAGCTCCATTTTTTGGGAGGGGGTTGATATTGCATTTTCTCTTAACAGTCAAAAGGTTTGAATTTTCTTAACCTTCTGTTGGTAAAAGTTCAGGTATAATTCTTTCTTTTAAGTGTTTTTTCCGGTATTACCCAATATATGCAAGCGGTTGTCAAAATAATTTGAACACCTGTAAATAAAAGTGTCATTTAAGAATGCGCTTCGCAAGCATTAAAATGTAATCTTAGCTACCATTTTTAATATAAAAACTTTATATCATAGTAGTATGGGGCAGCTTTAGTGAAGTTGTATACGTCTTGGATTTTTGTCATAAGCGTAAAATGTCAGATGTCACAGTTTCAAAGAGGTCAAACTGTAGGAGCCCGACTAGCTGGAGCAACTGTGACCGAAACATCCCAGCTTTAGGCATTTCTAGAAGTACGGTGTCTAATGTCATGGCAGCATACACGCAGCGTGGCAAGACAAGCTGGACAAAGCAAAAGAGTGGACGGAAAGAGAAACTCAGTGAAAGAGACCGATGGGCATTGAAGCGGATTGTGACGCCTCGAAAGCGAACAATTGCAGCAAAAATTGACCGCAGAGCTCAATCAGCATCTGAATTATCCAGTGTCAATAAATACAGTTAGGAGGCGCCTTCATGAACATGAACTTTTATGGAAGAGCAGCAATTCTAAAGCCACTTGTAGCATCTGTTAATGTCAAAAGAGGTCTACAGTGATGCCGAAACCACAAAAACTGATGGATAAGTGGAAGACAGTTATATGGTTATATACAGTTATATCATCTTTCACATTTTTTTCCACAACAGGACGGGTGAACTTCTGGAGGACACCGGCACAAGAGTGAGTATCTCCTTCCAACTTTTAAGCATGGAAGTAGATCTGTCATGGTATGAGCAGCCATGTCGTAGGTAGATATGAACTGGTTACTCAATAGATGTAACCCGTTCTATTCCTAGTCCCCCTAGGAATAGAGCGGGCTGTATCTATTGAATTGCCTGAACTAAATAATCACTGTTGCACATGAACAACCCTGAACATATATGTTCTATTCTAACGGCTGTCATACTAAGCAATTTAGTCATCATAAGAATAGAACGGGTTACATCTATTGAGTTGCAGGAATTAAATAACCATCGGTACGGTAAACACATCTGAATATACATGTTCTATTCCCACGGATGCCATACTAAACAATTTAGTCATCCTATCAGCAGAAAGGGTTGCATCTCTTCAGTTGCCAGCACTATGTAATCAAGGTGCACGCGGACAATCCTATTACCATATATGTCATAGTAAACAATTTAGTCATCATAGGAATAGAACAGGTTGCATCTATAGAGTTGTCTGAATTAAATAATCATCGTTGAGGGCTAACAGGCCTGAACCTCTACGTTCTATTCCCATGGATGACATACTAAACAATTTATTCCCCCTATAAATAGAATGGGTTGCATCCATTGAGTTGCCACAGCTGAATAATTATTTGTGCGCAAGTCAATTGAAAACAATGTGTTTCATTTCAGTAACTGAAAATTTTTTCTTCAAAAATCACTCATGTTGGGGAGACCGTAGTGATTTTCTTGCATCAAAGATGCTGGATTTTTTTTTTCACACAGCATCTCACGCATTCTCTGAGGTGGTAATTACGAAGTTACTTACCTTTCTTTTTAAAAACTGTAATCTGCATAATACGTGATTAGTGGTCTAACTTATCTGGTTTTAACTGAACCTCCATAATTTAGAAGGCAAATGAGTTAGCCACTAAGCAATATATTTTATTTGATAATAAGTAAAACAGAAAATACTGTACGCTCAAAAATAGCAGTTCCTCAGAAAATAACACAATCAATATTATTTGAAACAAAAAGCCGAAAAAGCCTTTTTAGCTTTTGTCAATTAATTATGTTTTAATGAGTTTTTAATGAACTATTATTTTCGTATTTTATTTTCAGAAAACGGCAGAGAGTTTCGACAGGAAACTAATGAATCTAAACGTTTTGAATATTCCCATTAGGACTGAAAGAACTTTGAAATTTATTTTTATTTCGTTTTCATTATTATTAATTTTTTTCACCCCCATTCAATACGGTGATATATGAACACTACAAATGGAAATGAGAAAATGAATAGAACTTATCTTTTCCTAAAATCCAAATTCAGTTTTGGCAAAAAAATAAAAGAAATGCACTTAATATAGAAATACAAAAAGGTTTTTCCACTTTTAAATGATTATTCTGAGTGAACTTAATTAATGATGTGTAAAAAAAAGTCTTCTTTTGTAAATAATATTTTTTTTCTTTTCAGAAATCAGCGAAAAGTCCCAAAAGCATTAATCGAAAAGAATACCTGTTAAATGTTTTTAAATGAACATCGGAACTGATAAAAGAATCTCTAAGTGAACAAATCAAAAGATCTCAAAAGTTTCAACGGAGTTTATTCTGAGAAAAATGATTTCAGGACGAAAAAATTGTAGCGAAAATAAATGAAACATTTTTGAAAAAAAACATTTAGACGTCTTTTTGCAGAATGTGACTTTTAACTATTTTAAATAAAGATTAATGCATCCTTTTTTATAGCAAATTCACAATATCTATATCAATTTCTCTCTTCTTTCTCTCACTAAATCTATATAAATATATTATATAGTACATTATATATATATATATATATATATATATATATCTTATTTAAATTGGTTAAAATAGTTACACTTTGTAAAAAGACTTTGACATTTTTTTTTTTTTTTTGCCAAAAATGTTTAATTTATTAACGTAACATTTTTTTGTGCTTATCATTACATCATTTATTACCAAATAAGATAATCTGAAACATTTGGGATATTCTGATTTGTGATATAATTTGTTATTTATAATTAATATATATATATATATATTGCAAGAAATTACTGAAGTACTTTTTCGAAACACATTAACTAATTTATTGCCTAAAATTCTCGTATCTAAACCCTAATTTATGTGAAATTTAGTAATAATTTTCTACAGTTTTCTGATGTGGTAGAAATGTTTCAACAATTTAAAATGTTAATATATATATATATTTATTTTCTGGTATGCTTGGTTTTTCATCCAAACCATGGAATGGAATAATGGATAATAGTACAGAAACTACGATAAAAGTCATAATAAAACAACAATGAATCTAAACCGCTTCATGAAATAGGCAGTAATAGTTATAATAAAATTTGTCGGAATAAAATGAATTTTTTTTAAAATTACGTCGAGGACTTTGTTGTATTGACAATTTCCTTGTGAGCAGCCCAATACAGACTAGCCTTCAAGAAGGCATGTCGTTTGGGCTGCACCGACGAACGCTTTTACTCATTTAGCACTACACAGGGGCACATGCAGCTTGAACATATGCTACGGAAGCGAGTAACACGAACACCTCAATGCTCTATGATCGAATTAGACCGGGACCTACTGTTTAAAGTAATAAAATTAATAATTGTTTAGTAATAAATACCAGTTTAATAATAAAAGTAATAATTGTTTAATAATGTATATTAATTTAATAATAAAAGTAATAATTGTTTATTAATAAATAATAGTTTAATAATATATAATAGTTTAATAATAAAAGTAATAATTGTTAAATAAAGTTAATAATAGTTTAATAGTATATAATAGTTTAATAATAAAAGTGATAATTGTTAAATAATGTTAATAATAGTTTAAAGTAATAATTGGAGGTTCCTTAAAAATATCCACAGCACTGCCGGGATTCGAACCCGAAACCTGTGGTATCGAGGGCCAGAACGCTAGTCCATCGTCCGTAAAATAAAAATGTTTACGCATAATAAAAATTTTTGGATTTTATTTTGTTATTTAGAAAAGCGAATAAATTCATAAATTAAAAAAACAACAACTAAATAGAATACTCATAAAAATTCAAGATTTAAAGTACACATTAGTATAAAAATCATATACACTTCATTATTTCAGATGTCGCATATCTTTATCCATGAAAAGAAATACAATTTTCATACAGAATAGAGGCTCCTCCACAAAACACTGACCCCACAAAAAAATGATTCAGAAGTCATTGAAAAATATAAGTTCTTTTCAGGCTTTTGTGCTTTTTGGCTGAAGAAAGAAAAAAAAAATATATTTTCTCGATTTTTATGCATGGTGCGTGAAATATGTGCTTCAGATCACGCTCTCCCTATTTGTGGACATCGACTCGAAAACAGCCAGATTGTTTCGGGGATTTATGCTGTATATTTCACGGCTCCTCCGACCCTGTGAAGGTACGTGACAGAAATTCAAATTTGTGACTCCATAATAGAGAGGCACTATTGTGGCCTTCGAAGATTGCGAAAAATAAAACACTCAATATCTTCCATCGACACCAGACGTTTTCTTAGTTATGTGTTTGTCGAGAAATCAGGATTTAGTTTTGTGTCTATTTGGATGTTCGTATGTTTTTTATTATGGACACAGATACAGACGAATTCACTGTTCCCCGTTTTTGAGGTTGAATATTTTTATTTTGGATAAACTTATATAGTTTTCTTTCATGTTCTGTTTTCACATTACATTGCTGCGAGTTTTTTTCTGTGCCTAAATAATTTTAAAACAAGAATTGTAAGGAAAGGAAAAATATATATATATAGTTGTTTTAATAATATATTTTTTAATTTTAAACTCCTAAATTAATTTTAATTTGATGTTATTTCTTGTCTCATTTGATCGTCAGCAACGTCTAGACCAATCCATGAATCCGTTTGTTCTCAAACAACGAAAAGCAGCCTGATGGCCAATTGGTTAGTGCTCTGGACTTTGGTACCACAAGCTTCAGATTCGAATCCTTGCGGTGGCATGGATGTTTGTTAGGGGTTTGAAATCGACGTTAAACTGTAGGTATTATTCCAATTAGCCCAAAGTGTTCACAAAATGATCATAGTGCGACAAACAAAAAATGTTGTATTGAATTAGGCATGTCTCAATTATTCAAAACGTTTTTATGTATTTTTTGGTATATTTTTTTTTTGTTTCAAACCAGTTGGAATAATAATGAATAAAAGTGCAGAAACTTTTATAAAGGTCATAATAAAACAACAATGAGTCAAAACCGCTTCATGAAATATGCAGTAATAGGTATAATAAAATTAGTCAGAATAAAATGAAAAATATTTAAGCATAAAACAATTTTTGGATTTTATTTTGTAATGCAGAAAAGCGAATAAATTCATAAATAAAAAACTAAATAGATTAAAGAAAATGGATAATACTCATAAAAATTAAAAATTCAAAGTACACATTAGTATAAAAATCATATACACTTCATTATTTCAGATGTCGCATATCTTTATCCATGAAAAGAAATACAACTTTCATACAGAATAGAGGCTCCTCCACAAAACACTGACCCCTCCAAAAAATGATTCAGAAGTCATTGAAAAATATAAGTTCTTTTCAGGCTTTCATGCTTTTTGACTGAAGAAGAAAGAAAATAATATTTCCTCGATTTTCATGCACGGTGCGCGAAATATGTGCTTCAGCTCACGCGCTCTCTATTTGTGGATGTCGATTTGAAAGCAGCCAGATTGTTTCGGGGATTTATGCCGTATATTTCACGGCTCCTCCAACCCTGCGAAGGTACGTGACAGGAATTCAAATTTGTGACTCCATAATAGAGAGGCGCTATTGTGGCCTTCGAAGATTGCGAAAAATGAAGCACTCAATATCTTCCACAGACACCAGACGTTTTCTTAGTTTTGTGTGTTGAGAAATCTGGATTTAGTTTTCGTGTCTATATGGATGTTCGTATGTTTTTTATTGTGGACACAGATACAGATGGATCCACTATTCCCCGTTTTTCAAGTTGAATATTTTTATTTTGGATAAGTTTATGTCGTTTTCTTTCATGTTCAGTTTTCATATTATATTAGTTGGCTTTTTTTTTTGTGCCTAAAAATAATTCTTAAAACAAGAATTCTTGGTGCGATAAAAAAATAAATATTGTTATTTTAGTTATATGTTTTTAATTTTAAATTTCAAAATTAATTTTAATTTGATTAAATTTTTTAGAGTTGTTGTTGTGTGTTATCCCACTTGATGGAAAGCAACATCTAGACCAATGCATGAATCCAATTCAAATCAATATTTTCAATATTTTCAAACAACGAAATCCAATATTTTCAAACAACAAAAACCAGCATGATGGCCAATTGTCTGGCTGTCTGGCCTTTGGTACCACACTACCACTTTGGCTTGAGGGTCGAATCCTGGCGTTGGCATGGATATTTAATAATGGTTCGGAATCCCTGTTAAACTCTAGGTTCTGGTTTAATAACCTTAAAATGTGCAAAAAATTACCGTAGAGTGACAAACCAAATAATGTAAAAACTGTCCGGGACCTGAGCACATTTGGCTTTTCTGGTTACTATGCAAGTCAATATATGAACAGAAGTGGCTAGAGTCAAGCTACATTTTCTTTATTACAAAAGGTTTGATTTGGTTTATCGCTCTACGGTCATCTTGTGCACACGAGGGTTATACATACCGGGACCTACAGTTTAAAGTCGATTCCAAACCACTAACAAACATCCATGCCACAGCCAAAAACATGAAACCTGGGATACCGAAGGCCAGAGCTCTAGACATTTGGCCACAGGCTGCTCGGGCAAAGGGGATAAAACTTATAGCCAGACGCATGCCGTTGAGCATTGTGGAGTCTAGCAAGTTCCGAATAGCCTGATCTTCTCCCTCCCCAATTAAAGCAGCATAAAATATTATAAAGTTCATAATAAAACAACAATCTAAATTGGTTTATGAAATACGCAATAATAAAATTAGTCGGAATAGAATGAAAAATGTTTAAACGTAAAACAATTTTTGGATTTTATTTTATACTGTAGAAAAACGAATAAATTCATAAAATAAAAAATAAATAAATTAAAGAAAGATAATACTCATAAAAATTCAAGATTTAAAGTACATATTAGTATAAAAATCCTATACACTTCATTATTTTAATTGTCGCATTTCTTTATCCAAAAAAGAAATATAGCTTTCATACAGAATAGAAGCTCCCCCACAAAACTCTGACCCCACCAAAAATGATTCAGAAGTCAGTGAAAAATATAAGTACTTTTCAGGCTTTTATGCTTTTTGGCTGAAGAAGGAAAAAAAAATATTTTCTCGATTTTCATGCATGGTGCGCGAGATATGTGCTTCAGATGACGCTCTCCCTATTTGTGGATGTTGACTCGAAAACTGCCAAATTGTTTCGGGGATTTGTGCTGTATATTTCCGTCTCCTCCAACTCTGTGAAGGTACGTGACAGAAATTCAAAATTGTGACTCCATAATAGAAAGGCACTATTGTGGCCTCCGAAGATTGCGAAAAATAAAGCACTCAATATCTTCCATCGACACCAGACGTTTTCTTGGTTTTGTGTGTTGAGAAATCTGGATTTAGTTTTTTGTCTACTTGGATGTTCGTATGTTCTTTGTTGTGGACACAGATACAAATGGATTCACTATTCCCCGTTTTTTGAAGGTGAATTTTTTTATTTTGGATAAGTTTATATCTTCTTTCATTTTCTGTTTTCACATTATATTGCTGCTGTTTTTTTTCAGTGCCTAAATAATTTTAAAACAAGAATTTTCGGAGGGATAAAAATATATATCGTTATTTTAATTATATGTTTTTTAATTATAAACTCCCAAATTAATTTTAATTGTATTACATGTTAAGCACATATAACTGAAATATGTTGTTGTAGTTTCTTATCTTACTTGATCGACAGCAACATCTAGACCAAGTCCATGAACCCATGTGTTCTCAAATAATGTAACATCACTTCAGGACTAGAGCACAACTGGTTCTTCTGGCAAACATTGAAAGTCAGGAAATGGTTTGTTTTGGTGTGCCACTCTACTGTCATTTTAGCGCAATGACTAAAATGACAGTAGAGTGGCATATTAGACCAGGACCGGCTAATTAGACCATTGCGGCTAATTAGGCCAGCACCTACAGTTTAACGTTGATTCTGAACCACGAACCGTCCATGCAACCGCCAGGATTCTAACCTGAATCAACCCTGTGGTACCCAGGACCAGAGCGCTAGCCACTTGATCATCAGGCCGTAGTCAAGATATGAGCAGGAATGGCTTAAATCAAGCTACATTTTGGGCAAAGGGGATAAAATGTAAGGCCCGACACATGACGTTGAGCCATTGCGGAGTCTAGCACGAGCCATTTGTTCGGATCTATTGCGGGCCCCTACTAAATCAGCTCCAGGTAGGTTACAATCATACCACTCATGTATGGGGAGGGGTGCGCTTATATCCAAGTGGAATCGATAACTAATTTGATCCTAGAGGCGATGTATCTAGCAGTATGTTAAAAATCCTTCCCTCTGTTCGATATCTTTAGCATACTCATACCTTTTACATTATATACCACTTACTTCTTACTACAGGGTTATATTCAATATATTGTATATCGAACACATAGGATATATTGAATATAACATGATTCCTATAAAGACATGACACATGATTCATCTAAAGACATGCCACGTGATTCCTCTAAAGACATGCCACATGATTCATCTAAACACATAACACTTGACACAACGACGCCGCTCATTGATGAAGGTTGCTACAGCGGACAGGGCAAGAAATTAACTACCATCTTGATATATCAAGCAACTCATGGGGCCTTAGTAGCATTATTACATTAAATTAAAATTAAATTCGGCAAAAAAAAAACTGAATATAAACATCTCATTTTGAAACAATCTTCACTTATTTCTCTTTCCATTTGTCTTTGTATTAAATTTTTGAAATTGTAAATATATTTTATGGATCTGTATTATCCGTACTGATACATATGTTGTCATTTTATTTCATATGAGATCACACATAGGTTATTAGCTAAGAAAAATTAAATAGAGCATTTATATAAATTACTAGTTTTTATGTTTTGCAAGAAGCAAATACAACATATTTACATAAATATATCTCGAAAAATAATCAACACTAAATGATGACATAGAAAGTAAAGAAAATTGCGGGCTTGATTTGGATTTATTTATACATTTCAAAGATTTAAATTAATTTCGGTTAGAGCTTATATAAATCTACGAACGACAAAAAAAATAAAAAAAAATAACATTATTCTACAAAACTAAAAAGAATCAAAATCAGAATAATAAAAAAAAAAATGTTTCACGGATGTTTCATGGATAGGATGTCCCGGATTACAAAATAAAAAAAAATGCTTAATCAATTTATCAATATATAATAGTACTTAATATTTAAAATATTTAATATTTAATCAATACTTAAATGATAAAAACATTTAAAACACATTTAATATTTAATAAATATTTAATTGATAAAAACATTTAAGGCACATTTAATATTTAATCAATACTGAATTGATAAAAAATATTTAATATTTAATCAATTTTAGTAATAAATTGAAATTAGGTATATATTTCAGTTAAAATTCATATTACGAAATCCATTTTTATATATAATATTAAAACATTTTTTTTGTTATCAATATTATATATTTATGTTCAGAAATCTTAAAGCTGCTCTAGTAACTTTTTATTTCATTTCTAAATGAAACACGAAGAAAATAAGATTAATTTTTTACTGATAAATATGCATTATTATAACTAACCATGTTTTGAATATAAATCTTTTTGAATTCATTTTTTATTTCTTTATATTAATTTATACAAATTAAATTTGTTAAATTATTTAAGTGAAACGTGACCAAAAATAATATATTTTATTATATCTTGTTAAGCCCCATTTATGAAAATATTTCATTTTTAACATCTTAGAATGTTGAAAATAATTACTTAAAATGCTACAAATAGCTTATTTAAAAAAATAATAATGTCTTAAGAGTTTAATAGCGAAATATTTCCAAGTTAAAAGCATTTCATTATTAAACGTTTTTTGAGCATTAAATCGCTACTTTAAGTTCTAGTTCTATAATTACATGGTGATATTTAGCATTAAAAATTAAAAAAAAATATATGTTTTACGCATCTGATATTAAATCACCGGTCTTAAACATTTTCCTCTTTTATCAAAAAAATAAATAATAAGTTACACAGTTTGAAATTTCGGAGTAATGAGGATACATAATTACATGCTCTAATTACAAAGTACGGTTTATTTAACAATTACGGGGAGATTAAAGAGCCCCTTCACTATTACTTTTCCTTTAAAAAGGGGAAAATCTTAAGAATTTTCCCTATTCGTACCGTTTCTAGAGAGGAAAATGTCCCCATTAACATTCAGAGGCGGATACGGTTACAGACAACCAGACATGAGGGAAAAAAAATAACATAAGCTGCAGCGAAGCCTTCACTTGGGAACATATTCACGTTCGGATAAATGAAATTTGATTTTTGGATAGAATTCCTCGAAATGATTCTATCGTTTGCAACCCCTCATTTCCCTGTTCCCATTTTGTTTTCTGCCAGACATCGGCTGCCTATTCTTTCCTCATTATCTGATCAAATAAGGTTGATGGAAATTTATCTTTTTCCATTCATGGGGAAGAGAATGAAAAACAGTCTCACTAGAACAGTCGCACAAGAACTTACCCAAGAATAGGCGACTGAGGCTTCTTTTCCATTCCTTTTAGAATTCCATTCTTGTGGTCGGTCCTATTAAAAAGGAATTATATTAGTAAGAGGATTAGAATAGCGTAGGAATAAATAAATCAGTTTCTTGAATATTTTATAAACAATAAGGGATTTACAGCACTTTTTCTAAACATTCCATTATGATACAATGGGTATTTTAAATTTGCAAAATAATTATTTAAAAAAATATTTTTGTTGTTCCAATAACAGTACCATAAATCAAATGCTATTTAAATCCACAATGCATTTAATTTTAATTGGTATTTACATTTTCTTTTTGCCAGCGAAGAGTTTCGTATTTTAGTTAAAAAATACTTCATGTTAATTTGCTGGCCTATCTTTTTCATTTAAAAAAGTGGGGTATAACTTGAAATTTATCATTAATGTTATTGTATTGTTGCTATTTTTATTGATATTGATATATAAATCTATTGTATTGTATTGGTATAATGATATAGTATTGTATTGGTTCTATTACAATGTAACATTTCTATTGTAGACCTTTCGAAATTAAGCCTGTAGGATTGTAACAGATCTTACCGTAGGATAGTATGACAAGTGTACAAATTACACACATTGAAAGTTTTAGTTCTGAATTAGAATCGGTTAAGTTTAGCAATTTTTTCACCCTCATTTTGATGAATTCAGGAAGCAAAACATTTTGCTCAATGATATTTTTGTCTACTTAAAAACAATTAGGTTATATTAATTATTTACAAAATTGCTTGTTGGAGAGTACTTTGGGCTTACGCCTATTTAAACTATTATTAGCGATGCCTAATTGAAAGCTCCAGCATCTATGCAGAAAATAAGCATGATAAATGTTTATATTAGATTGCTTTTCTACTGGGCTTCAGGATCTGAAATCCATGATGCTATTCTGAACGAAAATTCGTCTAAATTCGTCTCAAAATGAAATGGCACAATGTTGGAGTTGTGTTGCAGATCTTCCAAGATGCAGCCTGAGTATTGTTAAATATTCTACGTATACGTCATTGTAGTGACTAATACCTCATTTTAAAGTTACTAACCTATTATTTACAATATAACCTCATCCATCTTTCTCACATCATTCGTTTCCCTGAATTCAGCTGTTTAATTCAACTGTTTCAGCACATTTGATCTTTTAACAACAATTTACATTAAAAGTAAAGTTCCTGCATCTCTCATTTATAAGATTTTTACCTTATATATATTTTCTACAGGACATTTGTGCAGATTGATGTAGATAGATTTTTGCATCTGTCTACATCATTCTGCAAGACAAGCAGATGTATTTACTATGGATTAATTTGTTCTTTCACCCATTACATCTCAGTGACAGCCATCTATACTTTTTTCAGTTGCTATATGCATTTCACCATAATTTATATGTATTTCATAACATAGTAACCCTTAATCAACGAAATTTTGATTTAACCAGTATTTGTTATTTTCCTATATTCATTTTTTCTTTCCAACGTCTCCAATTATTACGAACAATATTACGCAATTATTTATATATATTATTTTTCATTTATCATAGCAAAATACTTATTACAATGCAAGAACGTCTTGTTACAGCATACTTTTTGGGCCCAGAGGTGAAATAATCTTTCCACTTCCAGTATTTGCCGAACATTTCAGCGTCATGAAGAGTCTGCAAGTTCTTCAGGTGTCTGGTGTCCGGCAGTCCTATGCAGAAGATGGCACTGAGCAGCATTAGGCTTCCGAACACTGTCATTGGCAGAAAAGGATAGTCTTCGGCCTATCGGATGAGAGGACACAGTTTTCATCAAAATAATATCTATATCATTATATCGTGAAAAAAAATTAAATTATTATTTTTTTCAAAAATTTCAAACAAATAAATGGTCAAACATACCATATTCGAATGAACAAATTTAAGGAGAAAGATTCATAAGTATTCGAATATTAAAACAACACAAACTTAAGTGGACCTCTTGCTTCGAAAAAGAGCGTATTCTTTAGAAAATTAAGAATTGAAACATGACAATGAATAAGGCTGGGACAATAAAAAAAAATATTTATATAAGACAATGTAGTATCGAGATAAATAAATATGTAATACAGAAGTTAAATTTTAGCGTGTAAACATTACCACCAACTTTCGATGTCAACGTGAAATAACCAATAACCAGGTGGCAGCACATTGCAGTGGAGTGTATATAAAGAGAATTCCACTTAATACCACATTCCACACTCCACTTAAAGCCATAATATACAATGAGTGTATATTTTGGCTTTTGACATTAGGTCACAATTATGTGATTGGACTGTGTAATTTTAAATGTTAAATGTTTTTAAAATTTTTAAAACAAAATTAAATGTATTAATTTACATTGTAGATGCTTCACATTTTAGTCTTTCGCACTTACATTGAACAGCAAGACCGTATAGCCGATTGGCCCAGGCTGGGCTTTGGATAAAAAAACAATTTTAAATGATACAAATAATTATGCATGTATCAATAAATTTTTTGAATCTTTCTTATATCAATATACCTTACCTTATACCTTATTTTAATACCTTATTTTAATACCTTATTTTAAATAATTTTATATACACTTCCTTAGAATTGAATCAGATATTGAATCTAATAAATTATTCAATAATTTTCTAGACAGATAGAAATTTAACATGAAATTTTAAGTTCTTGGATTAAAAATTCTTTAATAGAAGATATTTCCTTATTCGTGTCGTTTCTAGAGAAGAAAGGCCCTTATTAACATTTAAAAATGCTAGATTCAAAGATTCCAAATATAAGAAAGAAAGAAAACCCAGCAAAGCCTTCATTTGGGAACATATACATGTTCTCTTTTCCCTGTTTCTATTTTATTTTCTGTAGACGTAGAGTGATTCATAGATACTCATTCATTCCGTAGACACAGAATGATTCATAGATAGTCATTCACTCTGTAGACATAGAGTTTCGATTCTGTTTTCTGTAGTTAGAGATTATACGCTAACCCATGTCTGCAAATAATGCCATCAATGTCTTGTTTCAATCAATGATAGATAAAGTTTTACATATGATTGTTTACAAATATTAAATTGTTGTATTAAATAACATTTTAAAATTTAAAACCTTTTTGGCAATAACATTTTGACCGATATTTTAAATAGAATAGATGAACGACATTTCAGCAGTTATACAGATAAAAACATTTAGCTACATTTTTTTATTTCAACTTCGCCAAGAGCTAATTTCATTTTTTTTAAATGTTAAATTATTTATATTCTTGATATGTAACCATGCTTCCTACTTCACACTGGCAAGAGCGTCCCCTGTGGCGTTCAGGAGATATAGTCAGTTGACTTACAGACTGTCACCCGCAGAGGAAGTATTTTTTCTTCTAATGCAGCTGGTAAATACTTAGATAATTGTCTTTTACGCCATAAGCAAGGGCTGCACCGACGTTACTCACTTAGCACTAACCAGGGGGTGCGAGTAACTTGAAGATAAGCTACGAACACGGAGTAACACTACCCCTACAACGCTCTACGATCCTATCAGACCGGGACCTATGGTTTAAAGTGGATTCCGAACCACTGCAAACATCCATGGTACCACCGGGACTCACATCCTACGCGTAGCGGAGTATCAGGTTTTCGGCTTAGAAGTGGGATCCTTCCTTTAATATGTATTAAAATGCATTAAATATTGTATGTCTCTAATTGTATATGCAATATTTGTGCGTGCTTGAATAAAGCTGTGAATTCTGAAACTTGAGCGTCAAGTTCTTCAACCCAGCTACATCCAGTTACAATCTGGTTGCGCAACCTGCACATTACAAATAAAAATAACTCATAGGCATTCATTTCTTTAATTATAAGCTTATTGTTGTGTCATCTTAAG
>BPLQ01001317.1:0-15000 GCA_021605075.1 Caerostris darwini
ACTAGCCATTAGGCCACTCAAAATATGAGAAGAATTATTTTAACATCAGATAATATGAAAACTAATATAAAAGATAAAAGAATAATCTCTAGCTATCTAAAATGAACTATGTCTGATAAAATAACTAGTATTCTTAAACCTATATTTGTGATAGTCAATTTTGAATCAGTTTTTAGTTATCTTATAAAATATATATTTTAAAAGAACTGATTTTTGTTCTATATTTTATAGAGAAAAATAAACCTTTTATGTCAACATGTAGATACTTTTGAAGACTTAAAAAAATATATATCTAAATCAAATATGGATCAAAAAGAAGAAAATCTTTTTCCAATGGAACATCTTATTTGTTCAGCCAATGTCACTTTAAAACCTTTATTTGCCCTGCATTAAATTAAACGGATTTATTTCTGTTTTTATTTCAGTCGGGCACTTTTTTCTGGCGTTTCGTTCTGAGAAATCTGTTCTCATCTTCAAAGGACCGAAAACAAAAAAAGACTTATTTCTGAAAATCTCTTTTCTTGTCAACATGAGTGTAATTGAAATTCAGAATGAACAAAAAAATTTTATAGAACGTGTTTTATTGCTTCGGGCGCGTTTGTGAGCCAATTAAGTCAGGTTGGTTTCATGGTATTAATCCCCTTTTTTTTCTCCACACACAAATGGAAACGAAGCTAGTTGGGGAGTTTTTACAAAGGAAAGCTAACAAATGGACTTAAGTTTTAAAACGGTGGTTTTTGTAATCAAAAAAAAAAAAAAAAAAAATTTTAATAACATTTTTTTTTCTCTATGATGAGTCAAGTACACGAATTCTTTAAAACAAATATTTCTAAAATAAAAAATAATGTTCCATTTTATTAAATCGAAAACTCATTAGCAATAGAAAACAGTACACTCTAATTGGAAATGGATATTAATTAAAACTTAAAAGTGAGAAAGTTATTTTTTAGTTTGCTTTTTCATAAAATGTACTTTTAATTGCATGGATTTATTTGGATTATGAATTAACAATAATTGTTCCTTTTATTTAAAGATTTGAATTCACTAAAAAAAAAAAACATTCCTATTTTTATTTAAACAGTAAAATACTTTTTTTTCTTTTTTCTTACTTTTTTTTTTCGCAGTTTTGAAAAATATAGTAAGTAAACATAATATATTCAGTAAATATTGAGTAATATATTCATTAAATATAATGTATTCAATTTCATAATTTCTAATGATGGAAAAATGAAAGGTAAATATAAAATTAGAAATAATTTAAAAAATAACAAAGTAAAATTAAAATTTTTATTTTTAAAGAGAAAAAAACCATTTTCTTGATATGTTCATTTTATTATTTTAACGTTTATGGAAGTGAAAATTTATAAATAAATTATATATCATCAACCCACAAACTCACACTGCTTCTACTAATTTCTTTTTCATTATAATTTTATTTTCAAAGCATATGAATATAAAAACAAAGATATAAAAAAATGGTAGACATTTTTTTTTCTCATGAGCCAGTTAGGCATTTAATTAAAACTATCAAAATAATTCTTTATTTCATCAAAAATAATGAACGCAAATTTTTTCATTATATTTCTTACGAATTCATTTCAATATATCAATTCATTTCAATTCATTACGAATTTATTTTCATTATATTGACTACGAATGAGATGAAAGATGATGATATTTTAAGAGTGGTAATTTGGAAGTTCATTGCCTGATGGCCGAGCGCTCTGTGCCACAAGTTTCGGGTTCGAGTGGCATGGATGTTTGTAACGGTTCGGAATCCCCTTTAAACCGTAGGTCCCGGTCTAATATAACTGTTGGGGTTGGCCAGACAACCTACACCGTAAAAAGGAAAACATCTCAAAATCTGCCAATAGGTCGACGACCTTGGCCCACCATGGGATGTTGCACGAGAAGAAAATTTGGAAGTTACAAATGCAGACTTCACGTTTTACATAGACAGAACATGAAAATGTACAAGAAATCGATTTTGTTCAACTCTTTAATGTATAATAATCGATCAGCAGACTTTTCGAGTCATCTAATGCGCGCTTAACGAGAATTCAATGACACTTTTTAGTGTGGAAACTCATTTATCACCAAAAAGAAATGTTTCCAGTGAGAGGGAGAGGCTGCCACTGCTATCAAATCACCACGACTGGAGCTGAGATTTCATATTTAGAAATGAAGTGGGTAAATATTTGTAAACATGTAAAGACAAAAGGAAAAACCGGAAGGAAAGAAAGATCTAAGGTAAATTCAAGAAAAAAGAGAGAGAAGGGCGGGATTACATGCCGCAACAATTATCTGAGATTAACAAGAATGAATGGTAAAAGGAAATAGCTCAAGGAAAAAAAATGAAACATTTTCCCACTCTTCACTTTTGACATTTCTGCACTGAACAATGAAAACACTATTTTAAAAATAATTTTTTTTATTTCCAATGGGAAGGCAAATACGAGTAAAAAAATGAGAATGTAAAAAACAAATACAAAGGAATAAACATCCAAAAAAAACACAAAGATGACCGAAGTCGTTTCCTGAAGAGTTCTCTCTCACAACAGTACGATTGCTGCCTCCAAGTCGTCGCCGAGCACCGCACATCGTTTGGAGGTGGACTCTATTCATTGGATCTGCTGAGTTATATACTTTGCATGAATATAGCAGGGGGCAGCCATTGTTCGAAAAGATTTCAATGCGATGGAGATGTTCTGCTAGGCAGTCACGGCCAGTCTGAAGGCGCAACTGGACGACAGCATTTCGTTGCGGATTGCTGGGTATCATTAAAAGAACTTCAGCTCTCCAACGCTTTGACTTCTTCTCATCTTGAGCGATATTAGAGAGTTTTTGCATAGCGATATTTTTCTTCCTAGTGCGCATGCTCATAGGAATAGCTCAGTAGTGCAGTAATATTAAGCATGCGCAATAAGTACAATGTTTCCTATTCCAATGTTTCCTATTCGTATTCCTAGGAAGAAAAAAATATCGGACAATAAAAAAACGTTATGCAAAAATTCTCTATTAAGTCAAACCACCTCCTCGTTGGAGCAACGTTCTTGAAGCAGCAAAGGGGTCTGCAGTTACTGGCAGTTCTTTTTTAAATTTTACAAATATAGCGTAGAACCAAAGCAAGTATTAAAGAATACGAAAACAATGTGAATAAAATTCGTATGAGAGACTCTATAGAAACTTGTATATATTTCCATTAAAAATAGTATGGAAAATTTTTTAACGCATTACAGTGCAATACACACACGATATAAAAATGCTTAAATCAGAAAACAAGACAAAGTGTTCATAATTGCAATTAAAATGGATCGATTGAATAATTAGGAAGGAGAATAGCAATTAGCAGATTAAAGGCAGATATGTCATAATTATGAACAATGGAAGACTTGTCATTTTACAGATGATAAATTATATTTAATAAGCAAAGGTACATAAACAAATTATTTATTCTATATAAAAATATAAATATCAGAAAGTATTCAAATTATAACTGATATGCGTATGGTATAATATGACAAATATTTACAAAATTAATTTACCTTAAATAGACTCACATGATATGCACACACAATCAAAATATGTTTTATAAAATAAATAGTTGTCTTTTTTCTCTGAAGTGACTGAATAAGACCGAGTTTCCAGCTGTTTAAATGAATCCTTAATGGTTTCGTGTATCACGTCGTGTAACATCTAAGGTATTTAGGATTAGGAGGTTTAGATTCGTCCAAAAATCTCCGACCTTGGAGTAAACTGCACTTGTGAATCAAATTTTCTCTAATTTTCCTTTTTTATGTAAATAGAGTTCTGATATATATCTCTATGTATAATGTTTGTGAATAAAAATCAAAGCGTTCCCATGAACTTTCTTCTCGTGGCACTCTCTTTGAAGCCGTTTTAGTCTAGTATAGACCGAAACGTTACAATTAGTATCAGTAGTCAAAATAACATATATTTAATAGGGAAAACTTACCCTGATCATCTTCAACTGAGTAAATACTCTTTGTAAAAAAGCTCTAGAATTTTAAGGTAAAAACAGGAATCTTAACAACGTGACACGTTTGGAAAATTTGAAGAGCTTCCCCAGTCTGTGCTGCAGAGAAAGCAGATATCCAGATGTGTGGAGGGGAAGCCTTTCTAAAAATTACCTTTTATGTTGTTGTTACTAATTCCCCGGTGCAAAAAGGCCAACACAAGGTACAGAAGACCCCGTCGCAGGCGTCTGGTCCATGGCTAAGGGTAATATGCAGCTTCATTTTTTGGGAGGAACCACGAGAGCTGAAGACTGACTCAACCTCAAGACAACGCTCTGCGATCCTATGATACCGGATTACAAAACAATTATAACAATAAGCAAACAAAATTGCACTACGGAACCTATCACAAACTATCCGAACCTATCACAAACATCCATGGGTCTGCAAAACTCGAACCCGATACCTGTGGTACCGAGCGTCAGAGCATTAGACAATCGGCCAATAAGGACACTTTTTAAATGATTTTGCAAAGTAAAATTGATACATGATGAGATTAATCTCTTGAAAAGAATTTGTAATATGCACGTTATTTGAAAAAATATAATTTATAACATGAAATACAATTTAATATGCTAGATGATTATCATTTAATAACTTTAAAAACTTGAATTTCTTTAAAATATATTTTATCCACATACACATTCAAATAAAAAGAACCAAGTATAATAATATATAAACAAAATTATGAACAGGAAAAAAATGATAATATTTTATAGAACATCTTGTTCTTAATGTACAAAATTTTTTTATTATTAATATAACTGACTCTAAATAATAATTATAAAATGAATAAATAGTGACCGTCCGCAAATGTCTATCTGTTGAATATAAATACGAGAACTTCTGCACGATGTGGTTATAAATTAAACTTTTAATGGACTAGCAGGGTAATCTAATTAGCCCCTCTATGTTGATAACGTTATCTGTCAAAACTGTGATGAGATTTCGGATGGTGAAATTGCCCGTACCTGTCGTTATATTCGTTATATGTGTATGAATAATTTAAGACCGAATGAAGAAGTACTTTACTACACATTAAATAGGGAAATAAATTTAATTTTTAAATTTGTTTGCTTATTGTTATAATTGTTTTGTAAGAAGATCTAAATCGTAAAATTAAATCATAATTTAAAAAGTACTACATATAAGATATATATATATACTATGCGCAAAAAGTTATACCAATTTTTATTTTTTTCAAAAACTCTTTATTTATTCTTCCAAATTTATTTCATCACTTTCAAAGTAATCCCCTCCGGACACAATGCACTTATATCAACTTTTTTCCGATCCTCAATGCATGCTAAAAAGTCATCGGCAGGGATGGCCTTCAAAGAGAGCGATGATTCCCGTTGCATCTCATCCATCGACTCAAAACGGTATCCCCGGAGTGGTCTTTTGAGTTTACGGAATAACCAGATGTCACACGATGTTAAATAAGATGAATACGGTGGTTGTGGAACGATATGGGTTCCATTTTGGCAAAAAAGTCACGAAGAATCAACGCAATGCAGTTTATTAAACATATTAAGGATAGTTTATCAAGGAATGCATTAAGCCAAATACATTGATATATATTTTTTATTTTAGCAATAATAAAAGAAGCAATGCAAAATGAATATTTTCAATCTTGACTCTATCTCAAGAAAATTTTACAGAAAATCATAATTATTTTTAAAAATATATTAAAAAATGTCCCTTATATCCTTTAATTCTCCAAAAGAAAATAAAACTATTTTTAATTCAAAAAATGCTAAAAAGAATTAATTAAAGAAACCCATGCCTGGTGAAATTAGCTCCATGCACTCATACATTCCGTGTACTAATGCATTTTTAATTATAATAAAAGTGAATGAAAAAAGTGCTAATATATCCGTTGTATCATAAACTAATTTAGATAATTTAGCTCTAAAAAATTTATTCAATTAAAGATGAAAGAAAATTTAGATTTAAAAAAAAGAAATGCAATAGAAACTATTATTTTAAATCATTCATAGCAGCGGAAATACGACTACCCTAATAAATTGGTTTAGAGAAAATAATGTGAAACACTTAACTTTTTTAAAATATTTTTTTCAATAAAAATTTTTAAAACTATTTTTTATAGTATGGGGCCTTTTTTTCCAGGGATAGTTTCATATTTTATAATAAGGGATGTGCATTTCCAGAAAGTCTTAACTCGAAATCATTCAAGTGTAACATAAATGCTACTGATTCGCATCAATAATATATGTTGTTCGAATGCAGCTGACAATACCGAGATAGTTCGTCTTTATGCCATCAGGAAGGACTGCACCCCCTGTCACTCATTGAGCACTACCCAGGGTGCACGTGTAGCTTGAAGACAAGGTACGGACGGGAGTCACACTACACCCACAACGCTTTACTATCCTGTCAGTCCGAGACCGACGGCTCAAAGTGGATTCCGAACCACTACACAAATAACCATGGGACCGCTGGGACTCGAACCCTGTTGCACCGATCGGCAGAGCATAGCCATTCGGCTAACAGGCCCCATCAATACTTATATAGTTTAACTTGACTAAATAATACTTATTTAGTATTATATAGTTACTAATGTTTTACAGAAATCAAGATAATATATTTTTTTAAGAAAAGTTTTAAAGTAAATTTCTAAGTTCTAAAACTCAGAAATTTGTTAAGTGCAGTAGCTCTTCATTGAAAGGATATTTCGTACTCATTTTTTTTAACGCACCGTCTAGTTCGTGGTTTTTATTTTGTTTTCGAGAGATGAGAGCGGTACATGCTGTCCAGGAAATCCATAAAATCTGAAATAAATAAGCAAAATTAAAAAAGAAATATCTATGAAAACACAAAGGAAATTAATTATAGCATTCTGAAGATTGTTTTATCAAAGAATATGTAAGTATACACTGGATGTTATAAGCATAGATATAGTAGAGCAGGAGAGATATAGTATATAAGGATGGATATAGTAGAGCGTTGTCTTGAGGCTGAGTCAGCCCTCAGTCCTCGGGGTTCCTCGCTAAAATTGAAGCTGCATGTTACCCTTAACCATGGGCTTGCACCAGGGGTATTTGTAACACTAACGACTCCGTCTACCTCCTTTGTTAATCCATGCGTTTTCTATTTTCCTAAAAAAAATACTATATCAGACATTCAGGCTTCTTAATCTATGCTAACGCCAGCATCAAGCAATCCAGTTTAAAAGAGTTCTCAGTAGTGATTTGATTTGTCGCTTTACGGTCATCTTGTGCACACGAGAGCTAAAGTGACTGAGACCTACAGTTTTGCGTGGTTTCCGAACTATCACAAACATCCAGCAGTGCCAGTATTCGAACCTGAGGGCACCAAAGGCCAGAGCACTAGCCAGTCGGTCACCAGGCTGCATCACAGTAGTGAAGCACACTCGTGGTTCTGTGTAGGAACACAGTGCATAATTCCATATAATTCAACATCGTCGTCTAAACTTTTTTTTTCCTTCGTCGTCATCATGGATCTGCAAAGCATATTATTATCTCGGTCACCCCGAAGGAAATTTAAAGAAAAAACCGCCCCGGCCTACAGCTGCTTCCTCATACGTCATAAACATTTTCTTTTTCAATTCCACTTTTAAAAAATAATTATCAAAAACCATAAAAGAAGCTGCTCTCAAAAATGTCATACTTCAGAGAAAAGTCAAAATTGGTAACGAGTCAATATTTGAGGGAGTCATATGTGCTAAGAAAATCAGGCTTCTTGAGGCAAAGTGAATGATAATACTAATCGAATGCAAAATATAGATATTCTATTTTTGCTGCTAAATAAAAACAAAATACTCTGCCTTTATATATTATTAGTAAAAGCGATGTACCGTAGTTCTTAACATATAAAGAACAAAAATAAATGAATATTAAAAAATTTATCTAGAAAACCTTGTATTTTGGACTTTGCTAAATATTCTGCTATTGTCTAAATGAAAATTCAAAATTTTAGAATTTAACATTTACTTTAATTAATTAAAATTGTTTATTTTTTCAATACATTTTATTTAATGTTGTTCTATTAGTTGATAATTAAAGCAAATTCAGTTCTTACCCTGTGTTGCTGTAAAGATTGTTTTTTCATAAGATTAAAATAGTGCAAAGAATTTACAAATAAACTTTAATGAGAACTTCTAACGCTTAATGAATGATAAAATGAATCGAATGAAAAAAAAAGTAAGGTTATTCTATTTTTGCTTCTAAATAAAAAATATATAAATCTGAAATCTAAATTTAACGCATAATCAGCAAATATTTTTTATCATTTTCATTTTAAAGCATTGTTGTAGTTGTGTCTTTGTGCGCACACAAAGCAGCTCATTATGTTGCTATTAATAGAATTTTAAATCGACAACTTCATCTTTGTAAATTAATTGAAGAATAATATTTACATTTTAGCTCGTAAAATTCAGTGCTTTTATGTGTTTCTAAAAATATATTAGAAAATTATTTTATTTAAAAAAAAGTTTTAATCTTTTATGCATGAATTTCGTAAGAATTGAAATTCTTGTTTATCCATTTTAGGAAACAAATTATATTCTTCATATGTAAGATTTAAAACTCTGAATAAGATAATTTTTTCATTTTAAATGACCTATTTCGTGATTCATTATAGCTAAATTATAAACAGTACTAGTATGAAACCCAGTCGCAGAGGTCAGTAGAGAACTCGTCAGATTTCCTAATCGAAAGATTACTTTTCTGTGCGGGGATTAAGCACAATAAATTTGGAAAGTCCTGCAATTGGGTTCGAGGTCCTGAAGGTGCATCACTGAAATAGGTAGTTCGGGCCTGAATGGCCGAGGGTCTCGCACTCTGGCACAGGATCGGGTTCGAGTCGCTATGGATGCTTGTAGTGGTTCTGAATCCACTTCAAACTGTAGCTCCCGTCTTATGAGTGTAGAGCGTCATGGAGCTAAGTCAGACTTCTACCTACGGGTGCTTCATCACAACAGAAGTAAATACTGGTTCGTCGGCTTGGTCTAGATGTTTACCAAGTAAAGTAAGAAACAACAACAAATTCAAAAATAGGATAACATAGTGGGAGTGCAGTGTGACTTCCCCCTTCCTAAGTGGCAGTGCAATTCAATAGTCCTCTTGTTGTTACTCACTCAGGATAAAATATTTACTATTCGAAAGCAGCAATTAAAACGGAATGAATCATAGGGATTCTGAAATTAATTAATTTTTATATTATAAATCTTTACTTAATTGTTACGAACGTGATACATTATTTATATTAAAAATTAATTTGCTTATTTCACACAATTTTAATTGGATTCGAGAAGTTTGTTTTTTATGTATCGATATGGCTTTTAATACCATTGCAGGCATCTCTTCATTGTGATGAGCTTAGCCCTTTTTTTATTTTAGAGATTTTTCAGTTTCAGTGAAAGGAAAAATACATTTTTGACGTAAGACGTTTTGTAATTGTTCTTATAATTGCTTTTCTTTTAATCTGAAACTTCTGTATTGAAATTTGCCTCCAATCCAATCTCAATAAAAAGAGATAAAAGGAATTATAAATGTTTTTCTTGTGAGTCTATTTTTTTTAGAGTTGAAAATATTTTCAGTATTAAACTGAAATATAAAACAGCAAGATTAAGAAATGTCAAAACAATACAATTTCATTAAAAGATACTGAAAAATCTTTTTTATGCACAGTTAATACATAATAGCTTACTTTGGATTAATTGATTAGATTTATCATTTTCCTTTCTTTATGGTGATTCGAATTAGATAGAATGTTGATTTAATTACAAATTAAATTGATATAATTTATAAATTGTCTATAATAAAAAAATTTTAAGACTTTTCATCTATCCAAAATTTATATTTTACTTTAAAAATCCGAAACTTCCGAAATCATTTCGATGATGTTCACATTCAATTGTCCTTCTTTCTTAACAGAAATGCTGTTACTGTTAAAAGAATAATTTCAGTGGACTAATATATTTATACCAATAATACTATTATTTGTGATATGTTCAAGAATAGGAATTTTTGCTTTAACGATTTCATTATGAAAATATCCTATTGGAGCAATCTTTTCTTTACTTTCCCCCATTAATTTAATGTTTTAATGTAATAACTTTTGATTGTTACATGTATCACATACAATGTTTTAATTATTGTTTCAACACTTGTAGTATTTATGTTGACGCTATTTTTGAATTTCATGTTAAAATTTAGTTACATATTTATCACTAATTAGGCAGGTATATATACCATCGGGAATGAATGGACAGTTTTTTGAAACGGGAGAGTCAAACTTATTACAATTGAAAACTTTTAACCCTCCGGTTTAGTCAGGGTTTCGAAAATGCTGTATATCTAGAACTTTTTGAACCACTTTACTTGCTGTTGTTGTCACTTGGTAGATATCTAATCTAGACCAAGCCCACGAACCCGTATGGACTCATGGTTGAAGGGGAAGGAAGCAGCTTTTGTTGTGAAGGAGCACCCGTAGGTAGAAGCCTGACTTTTGCTCCGTGATGCTCTACAGCCATACGAGACCGGGACCTACGACTTAAAGTAAATTCCGAACCACTACCAACATCCCTGGAACCGCCGGGACTCGAACCCGAAACCCGTGGTACCGATCGCCAGAGCGCTAGCCACTCAACCATTCAGGTCCACCACTTTACTTTTGAACTGCAACCGTACTTGGGAGTAAGAATTGTCTTCCTGCATCTCAGCACTTCATTGTTGATAGTCACCCTGTGGTAGACACGGTTTTTTGAGTCCGCAATTTCTATTGTTGTTTTTATGTATCTATATCGTCCTTTTAATGTGTCCAATTAAAGTATTAAGGAAATATTTGAATTGACTAAGTACATCCCAGCCGTTTGGATATATCATCTACGATTAGGTGGACTAGAAAGGTAAGAGAAATTTTATACGAAATTTTCTAGTATAGCGGATTGTTTGGTGAGGTAAAATTTGGCATTTGCCTCAACCATGACCCTTTATACCAAACAAAAATCAGCCTTTATCACTTTTAGATTTTAAATAATCTCCATTAACTTCTAGCATTTGTACTTTAATATACTTAGATTGTGATACTTATGCTAAACACTATTATTTTTTTTCCTGTTCTGTTTTTAAAAACCTTGATGCACATTTAATTTTTCTTTAAGTTCTTTTAGCGTTTTATATCCGTACAGCATAGTTTTATTGAGAGTCGAATCGTGAATTTCTTTTATAACATATTGCACCAAAGGATGATGTTCTACATTATCGATATATAATTCTTTAAAAATATTCACATATTGAGTTGGTTTCTTTGTTCTTTTTTATAATGTTTCATTTAATTGAGCAGAATTTCTGCATGACGCCATATTCCGACAGCATTGATGTTTCTAAAATTTCGGCAAGACATTTTTGTTAAAATTCAGATTGAATAGGAAGTTAACTTTACCAGCTGTTAAAATCTGACACAGATCATTTTATATGAATAGTTAATTAAAATAATTCTGGCTAATAATAGTTTGCATTAAATAATAATAGTTAATTAAGATTTCCTGTCCATTGTACTGGAAGTTGCGCGGATTAGCACATGAAGGGCCCTACACAGCTTTAAACATTGAAAATGACAATATAGATATATCTATGTTGTTATAGTAAACAATAACAGCATAGACATGTCCTGAATTGATAAGTTCTTGATGGCAAATTGGCTGGCGCTCTGGCCTTTAGTACTTGGCGGTGGCACGGGTGTTTGCTACTCGGTCAGAATCCACTTTAAACTGTATGTCCCGGGCTAACTAACTGAAAAGGTGCGGGAAAAAAAAAGACAAAAAATAACGACCGTAGAACAACAAACCAAACCAAAACAAAGCTGAATTGATATCTGCTTACTATTTTTGTTATTAACGTCGACACCTGTGTCTTCGTCATACGATTTAATTACTTCTATAAATTTATTATGATTGCATAATGTTACAATATAATTAATAACATACTTCTGCTTTTCAGATGTGTAGTAACTTACAAAAGAAAATAACTTCGTCAATGATTTATTTATTACATATATTTTAGTATTAAAGTCATTTACTTCCTACAGCAAAATTAAACTTTCTTTAATTATTATTTTATCTTTTTTTTTATCACCATCTGTATCAAAAATCAATTTTTGTAAGCTTCGAATATTGGATCAAAAGCATTGTATATTTAAAGAAAGAATGCAGGAATTACATTTAAATCGTAAACAAATAGATGTTAAATTCATTTAAACTTAAAGGAAACTTAATTAATTTAAATGTGAATGGATTCACCCTTATAATGGTTTGGATCGGTAATCTTCTTTGCTTTGGTAATCTTCCGGTAATGCGGGTAATCTTCTGGTAACACTTCTTAAAAAGACGGTGAATACTTTCTTCGAATAGAGACAAAGGGTAAATATAGTGCTCCGGATTTAAAATTGAAGATCTTAGATTTTTGTAAGCAACTTTATTTAAAGTTACAAAAATCTAAGAACCAGGATAATTAAGTTATATAGATGCTTATAGAGGGCCTGAATGGCCAAGTGGCTAGAGCTCTGGCGCTCGGTACCACAGGTTTCGGGTTCGAGTCCCGGCTGTGCCATGGATGTTTGTAGTGGCTCGGAATCTACTTTAAGCCGTAGGTCCCGGTCTCATATGACTTTGTAAGCAGGCAGAATATCCGGCGGACCAGTTGCACCCTTACATGGCCTCTGTTTTTCCAGCTGGAAATGGAATGTTCCAACAGGACAACGCCCCTTGTCACAAGGCTAAAATTGTGTTGGAGTGGTTCCAGGAACATGATGCTGAATTCCAGTTAATGTCCTGGCCGCCTAACTCCCCGGATCGAAATCCGATAGAACACATTTGGGATGTCCTAGGATGGCAGCTCAGAGTTCAAAGACCACCAATTCGCAATATCTCGGATTTGCGTGACCGTTGCTCAAACATCTGGTACAATCTGTCTCCGGTCATCTACCAAGGACTTGTAAGTGGCCTAAAGAAAGTGAATTCGGCTACGAGTGATAGTTTCAACCGAAATGACAACGTATTTGGCATGAATTGCACATGAAACCAACTGTAGGGTTCATTGACACTATTAATGGTAAGTAACTGCAACACTAGCAGTGTCAATGTAGTGTATTATACAATGTACTTGATACGTAGTGTCAAGTACATTGTGTCCAATTGCAAAGTTTAATGACACATGACAAGTACATTGTTAACTAAAAAGTTAACAATGTACTTGATTGTTTCGATTTTTGGGCGGAAAAAATGACTTCCAAGTCATTCAACAGTTGTGGCAGAATGGAAATCCCAACCACCACTGCACCTATACCACATTCGATGGGAAAAATCGGTAGAGCTTTACTTTGATGACGTACCATTTCTTCTTTCTTCAAGTATCTCAGAACTCACTGTGCCAAGGGGTTCTTTTACGACAGCATTTTGAAAGTGGGACTTTATTTATAATCACTCTGTACGTATTCAATGATATATTAATAATGAATTTAATTTTTATAATAATACTTAATAAATCATATAATAATAATACATTTTTAATTTTAGATACATTATTTAGTATATATATATATATATATACTAGCAGAACCCAGCGTACGTTGTCCTACGAAAAAAGAATGCATTGTAGAAAATTGCATATCTTGAATCTATTATCATGCTCATTTTCATGGATATCGTTTGAACAGTCTATAAGCTGAAATGCTGCAGCACCCTCTGGTGGCAAATAACCATAAAGGGGATACAGAGAACCTATTTTATATACTCGAATACATATTATGAGCCATTTTCATAGCGATGTGTCGAACGGTATAGAAGTGGATATACAGCAGCGCCCTCCGGTGGCTACTTACAATAAAGGGAATAGCATAAACACATTCTCCCTGCTTTGTCAAACACACACAAAAAATGTCCTCCAAATCGGTTCAGCCGTTTAGAAGAAGTTCAGTGACAAACGCATAACAAAAGAATTAGACATATAAAGATATATATATATATATATATTTTTTATAAATTACGTATGATACATACATTTCCCTTTCAGAATTACAATGTATCTAAATATAACTATAACTATATATGATATCCCTATCCCATTGTCCCTTCCTCCCTCACATCATTTCAAAATATGCATAATATATATTATTTCAAATAGGAGTGTTTTAAAAGATTACTATTTAAATTAGGAATGTCTTCGAAGGCTTTTAAGAGAAATAGGGGAAAAAATAATTTTTTTTTTTTTAAAAACAATAAATTGACTTAAAAGGTTTTAAATGTATTTATCTATTAATTATGTACATGATTTAAGCTTAAAGCGTTTTAAAACTCTTTTAAATAAAATCTCATGAAAGTTTTTCTTTCCTTTTAGTATGTATTGCTCTTTCATATTTCAAATATTTGAGTTCAAGGCAAAAATAATTGTTCATATATATATATATATATATCATTTTTTCCCTATGATATTATATATTCGATCTAATTTTTTTGTGTCTGAATTCGCAACAACCCATCAAAATTAATAGCATCCACAGCTACATAATGTTATTTTTTTAATTATTAAATGTTTTATATAGGTTAAAATAACTTGTGTTTTTTTTGCATATCAATTATTTTACATCGACTTTGGCCCGCAATGTGCCAAGGGTCTAGTGTTCTCGCGCTCGATACAACAGGGTTCTGATCCCTGATATGCCATGGATGTTTATAGTGGTTCAGAATCCACTTAAAATCGTAGGTCTCGGTCTCATAGGATCGCAGAGTGTTGTCTTGAGGTTTAGTCTGTCTTCAGCCCTCGTTGTTCCTCACTAAATGTGTAGCTGCATATTACCCTTAACCATTCTTCTGGAGCTGGTATAGGTTCCTGCACCAGGGGGATTAGTAACAACAACTCATCGATTATAAATGTCGCCTTTCCTAATCCTCATCATTTTAAAGATTTATTTTGATTTTTAA